>JAZBGW010000237.1:0-24871 GCA_037464815.1 Mylabris variabilis
TAGTCTAACGTCTTGGAAATTTTTATTAAAATTCCGCACATTTAATCGAAGATAGGTTGGCCTAATGAGTACTTCACCCACAAAAACTGCACATTTTTCAAATTTATAACCACATCGCATAATTTTACCAACCTTTACTGCCTTAAAATGGAGATGATAACCAACCAACCAACAAACAAAAAGAGCTATTGTGAATTAAACAAGTTTACAAACTAAATCCTATTTTAAACAGCTACCGGAAAGTTGTAAAATAATCCCAAATCACTTTAATTAATCCAATAAACAGCTCAATCTGTTTTAAAATTAATAGTTGTTGATGTTGCCATTCAATATTATTTCGATTAATTTCTAAAATCACCTAATTAAAATTTCAATCTATTGAAACATTGATTTTCTAAAATTATCATATTTGTAAAGATAGAGAAACATGCAATACAGGAATTTATATTAATTAAAATATATTAATTTCTGTTCTCGGTTCTGTACGGCTAATGGAAAAACAAGAACGGAACAAATCAAATTAATTGAAATTTCAATTTGTTCAATTTTGTATAAACCACAATTTTTAGTTCTATTACCAATTAATGTCACTAACAAACCTTTGTTTAATACTGAATCGAGTTGACTGAATTAAATTACATACCAAAATAAAATTACTAGTGAAAATAAATGGATGTGGTAATAATTTTTTTGAGAAAAATGAACAAAACTATACCGCAATCAAATTTTTATTATCGGCAATTTTAGAAATAATTTCAAGACATTGAACACAAAAATAATAAGTTTAGTGACGATACTTCGTTATTGTGTAGAAATTTTAACACAACAATTCCTATTCTACACTTCCCAAAATATACTCGAAATACTTGTTGTGGAAGAGAAGAACAAAGATACGGGTCATTAGTAGTAGCTTTCTAGTTCATCGAATCTTGAAATGTCAGCTAGACTTGGATATAAAAGCAATGCAACTTTTGCAACAACGATCGATTAAATTTCATTCCTCTCAATAAAATCATTTAGTAAATTGTTTAATTTAACTTTTTGTTGTGATATTATACCCGGGGAAACAAAAACAAACAAAAGAAACTGGAGAAGTAATCGCAGAAAGATTGCGTGTAATGTTTACATAAATTCAAAACCTATACTGCTAGCATATTTCTCATATTACAGCATATACATATATAGATTTATTACAGAATGAACTGCAAAATATTGAAATCCAATCGATACCGCTTAAAATTTTAAACGTAAAGATCATAAGTTGATATAATGGGATTTCCCGGCGCATCCACCAATTTTACATCACTGTTACTGCAATTTTCTAAAGAATTTATTTTATTTTAATCAAAAACCATCTAATTGTAATGTAATTTGATTGAAATCTCTGTAATATAGATAAATTCATTTATATTACACCAAAAAAGGTCATAGAAATAATTTAGTTTCCAATTCCGTTATGCGTACAGTTTTTATTTATTTATTCAATCGGGATAAGTTATGAGACCTGCCGGATACATTCAAATATACGAATTAAAGCATATTCTTTTAATATTGATTGAAAGCAAAATGAACGAGTTTGAAATGCGAACCATAGAAAAAGTTGAATATATGATAACAAAAATAGAAATGATAGTTTTTAACTTATCAACCGGTGAGAGAAAAAACTTTTACTCAAAGCAACAAATTGCAAGCATTCCAATGATATAAAAGAAAATGTTTTTTAAAGGAAATATAACGGAATAGATGAGATCATTTCAGTTTCTCTCTGTCGGTGCTTGTTGGTTGAAAAACGTGAATTTCCACTTAACAACAATCAACAGAATTTAATCAAAAGGTTTATTATTCCATCTCGACTATAATGTGTAATAATCATACGGAAAGATATCAACAGTAATCGTAATAATGGCAACAAAGTAGAAGGAAACAGAATTAAACTAATACACATATCAAAATTGTTAGATTTTTAGATATACACTACAGGTGCCAGAAATCGAAACATAGGAAAAACATCGGGTCCGTCCATCTGCCTGTTAGATAGAAAGAGACAGAGGAACGTAGGTAGTCTAAAAATTGGAAACGGCACCGGCTATTACAACCCATTATTTCGTGAGACGTTCCCCTGAAAATGCACCAGACAAAGAAGAGACTATCCTTAAGATATTTATTTCTATTATGTTATTCTTCTACGCAACAATCTTTAGATAAACTCGTATTTTTTTCCACAAAACAGATCTGACATTTTTTATTAAATCAACTAAAACAAATATGGAATAAGTTGAACTGAATTGATATATTAAAAAAAAATCATAAGATTTTTGACATATTGCATGTACTAAGCAATAATAATAAGGGTGGATGGTAATAGCCGCCATCGTTTCCAATTTGTACACCATCTGCGTTCTCTGTGTCTCTTTCTAACTAATATGCAAGCAGTATAAATAGGGACCCGATGTTTGTCCATGTTTCTATTTCTGGCGCCTATAGTGTATATATTAAAGAGAATAAAAAAGAAAAAAATGGTGATAAAAAACGGGAAATAACAGCCAAAGTTGTAACTATTACTGAACCAAAAAAAAATACAAAGTACTTATCTTTTTTCACCCTCTTCTTAATTCTCCAATAATTATCAGACAGGATAGATTCATTAACATTTAAATTGGAAAGACACTATACGATTTTCTCGGATTTATGTTGGAATTGTCAACGGTTATAAAACAGGAAAAAAAGATATTAACGTAACCTGCAAATACAGGGTGTTCCGTTGCATATTTTCAGTAATTTAAGCTATACTTGTATTTCTATAACGAATTTATTAATCTAAATGATAATGTTATGAGGATTTTCATTTTCCAGATTTAGAGCAGTTGGTAGCAATGGAAAACAAAAGGTAATTCCTTAAGAGTGGTCTTTGGGTTTTGAAGATTCTATAGGTCGTGTATGAATGAGATTTTACGAACAAAATAAAGTCATTACAAATGTAGCCCATAAAAATCAATCCCATTATCATCCCTAAAATGAGATTGGGGGAGATGATTAAAGAAATTTTTATTGTAATTTATTACTTGAAAAAAAAAACATCATCGTGCACCAATCTTGGAGATTCTTATTAATTACCAAAATTTACTGAGATACCCTGACGAGCATTTAAAAGAAACCATTTTTGTGGGGTATAAAACAGGCTTTTGAGAACGATCCTGGTGATGTCCAACAGAATTTTCACAGGTCAGACTTTTGGAAGAAAGATGTTCAATCAGAAGAACTGGGTGGGGTTACTAGTATGGTGGAAACTTGTTCTAACACTTCTTACCCTCACGAGAAAAACAGCCTGACTCACACTAACCGAAAAAAAATAATGTGCCTTGGATAAAAGATTTTTCGCAATAAAACTTGTTCTATCGTAATTTTTAAGACCATTTCTAAGAAACACTCTGTATCCACTTATATTCTGTTGTGACCTAGATGATAAAGTAGATATATCTAATCAGTGGGATACAATTTTCTATTTTTATAACAAAAGCCTTCAAAATCGAAAGACATTTACTAGTAGATTTAAAGCTTTTACTAGCAATAGATGACAATGCACCAAAAGATAGTTGTAATAACAAAGTGTTCCGCCTAAACAATATTTCGCTAAAAAATCATTTTATAAGCAACACTTCAAGCTTCAAGTTCTCTCATATTTTCTTACGCAAATTGTACTTCTCTTGTAAATTTCGTTATGTCCTAGGTGATAAAATACCTAATCATTATTATAACAATGAGCTTAAATATCAAAGAGAAACTTTCAGTCGATTTAAAGCTAGTAGTATCACTGCAGAACAATAGTTTTAATTAGTTTTTGATAAGGTGTTTCACCTGAAAGATATTTTACTACAAAACTATTGCACTGTAAACTTCAAGAGCATCTTTATGCGGCACTCTGTATATATTACAATATTATTAGTTATTTTGCTTAGTAGTGTGATAAGGGCATTATCAACATATGAATGCGGTGAGCATGAATATGTTAATATGCCTTATCACACGAATTAAGACACAAAACTTCAACTGCGACTACCCCAGAGTTTTATACCTATTTTTTTTTTATTAAAATCAAAGTTGTATAGCTTTCAAAGTCTTGGTAAAAAAAATGTTTTTATATCAACAACGTTATAAATTTTGGTCGTTTTTTAATTGACCTTTGTTTTCTGGTAAAAATTAGTGAAGATATTGTGGAAAACAAATATAATCATAAGCGCGAGTCTGAAAGTCTTCTCTCAGACATCGAAGAATCTGCAAGTTTTGCAATAATTTGTATTATAACTGTTACAATAGCGAGTTTGATCTTAATTTCATTATGTAACTATTTAGGTAATGAACATCATTATCAAACTCAAATGAATTTGATAACAGGTTCTTATCCAAGTAGTCCTCAATTAATTAATTAAAAGTAGACTTTGAAACACTTACGCTGATAAAAGAATACAGCAAAAATTATAAACTCGTACAGCTTCATGATTTCATATTATTTCACTCAACATTTTTCTCCATTTACTAGGCAATGAAAATTGAAAACTTTCTTCTTTATTGTAACTTCATTTTATCACGAAAAATTCCATAAAATATACGAAAATTTTGCGTTAAACTATAATTTAAATATAAATAACAGAACATTTTCTTATTACTTTTATTTAGTGTTTTTGTTTCACATCAATTTAATAGTCGATAAATGTTTACAAGAAAGTTTCAAATACGATTTTAATTGAACACGGTGCTAAAGAAAAACTAACTCGTCCCGCACACCACTGGATCCGCGGATAAACTGATTGGCGATAAGCGCAACAAGGGTGAAACGGAGCGCTATTTTCATTGGCTATTGGTCGCATGCGCATGCGTACCTCATCTGACAGGCAATTGTCAAAGATACGGTGACTTGATTAGAATTTTCAAGGGGTGGAAATTGGAAAAGACGAGCAGAATATGAATAGATATGATCCGGAATTACAGATAAGACAATTAGAAAATCAATTAAATCTAGCTAGACGTGAAGTTAATAATTTACGGTAAATATTCGAGTATTTGTTGTAGTTGCAAAATTATAACCTATATTATTGATTGTAGTCAACAATTGAAGTCATTGAATTACGTCCATCGGAAGGAGTGCGATGAGATATTGAAGAAATTGAAGAATTGGAGTTGTGAGGATTGCAGGAAACGGCAGGAGATTCACAATGAAGGTGCTGTTGCTCTACCTCCACTATCTACAACAATATCATCGCCAACAATAACAATGACGGAGATCGGAATAATTTCCACGAATTTCCCAGAGAAACGCGGTACACCACGACAGCCGGGCATCTGTGCGAATATTACAGCCAAACTAGTCTTGAATAATCAAATATTTACAAATCCACACCATGCTCTAGAAGGTCTACAAGAATATTCACATATGTGGTAGTTTTCTGTTTTCTTACACTATATTGTGAAATTACTCATAATTTTCTAGGATACTATTCCATTTTCATAAAAATGATTCAACCCATGTACATGCGAAAATCTCTCCGCCCCGTTTAAATGGCATCCGAACTGGTATATTTGCAACACGTTCCCCACACCGTCCCAGTCCGATTGGTTTGTCATTAGTGAAGATTGACCGAATTATCGGCAATATTATTTATTTTAGTGGTGTTGATATGATTGATAACACACCAGTATTGGATATAAAACCCTATATACCGCAATATGATAATCCCTTATTAATCAACAATAACGAAAATGTGATACAATTAAATAATAATGAACCGATTGCTAGCACATCGATGAATATTGAAGAAATCATCGAGAATTTAAATACAATTCGTGTAATGGATGGTGAAGAGAACAATACAAGAGACCATGTTGTCGGTAGTGCATCCATAACGGAAACGACACACAGAACTAGTACTGAAAACGAAGAATTATTATATACAAGGTCTTATAATCGATTTTTACCTTTAATAGCAGTACAGATAACGTAATATTTACTTGTAAGGTTGAATTCTCGAATCGGCGAACGTGAAGCTCCTGATGGCGAGGAAGAAGAATCATCGAATCTTCCCACATCTTCAACGAATCTCAATCGTTTAAGAACACCAGAAGATCATATTCGGGTACCGTCGTGGATTGATCAGCCACCAGTATCAATACTAAGTGTAAATTTCAAAGAACGAGCTTTAGTCCAGTTACAACAATTAGGACCTGAAGTAAGTCCGTTTAGCATCCTTATTTTTATTGTTTTTAATTTTTTCTAATTTGCTAGGGTGAAGAAAAGAAAACAATAATCTCGAATGTACTCCGTGAAGATCCTAGATCTGTATATTTACGACAACGTTGGAGTGGTCACTGTTATGTTTTCCGTATAGCTGATTTGTATGTTTCTTGTAAATTTAACGATTCCAATCATACTGTAACCGTATACCAAGTATTCCAAAATGGTACAGGAGGAGAATGTGATGATTAATAAGTGTGTGTTTTTTTTAATACAGTTTTAATCAAATTGTATTTACAATAAATATGAGTCTTGTATTTACATGCAATCTTTTAGTTGAATATTAAAATAAAAAAGACGCGGAAAATATAAACGATTGACAAAGGTGTGATAAAACTGAAGCATATATGGAATGTAAAACAATCTAAAATGAATAAATAAAAAATCCACATTAAAAAAACGATTGTTTTCTTTTCAAAAGAAATTTTAAAATGTCGAATAATTTACACAAAACAACACTCAATATAAAAGCACAAACAATACACATTTTTTGGAACAAATTAAAACTAAAGGCAAGATTGGTGTAAAATGAAGAAGTTTTAAGGGTATTGTCTAGGGTCGAGTTTCAATTCGCGCACACAATCAACTAAAATATTTTTGCAGGGGAAACAAGTAATGATGTCTTTTACATGTTTTTATAATTTGGTTGCCAATTGGTGTGGGGGCGGGCAGTTATTCACATGCCGGACCGGCGTTATATAACTCGAGAACGGCTCAAGATACGATGATGGGGTAAACTGCATATGATTCCAAAATTCCAATTACATGAGACGAGAATTTTTTTTTGAAAAATTGTCTTGTTTTTAGAAAATTGAAACGAAAGAATATTCTTTCTGAAAACTTTAAAAAACATGGAAACATGGCAGTTTTTTTTAAAAAACTGGTCCTCCATGTAATTTGAAATTTAGAATCGAATACTGTTTATCCCATCATCGTATCTTAAACCGTTGGCAATTGGCAATCAAATTATAAAAACATGTAAAAGACATCATTACTTCATTTATTAACAATCTTGGAAAGAGGCTGCATTCTTGTTTTCCCCTGGAAAAATATTTTAGTTAATTGTGTGCATGAATTGAAACTACACTACAAAATACCCTTAAGCTATTCAACATGAATGCAGTTTATTTGAAATTAATACTCTTCTGTTTTCTCTCCTTAAATGCATTGAAACTTTAAGAAATGAATTCTTAAAAGAAGAGATACACAAATTTATAGAATTTGTTTTATACGCTTATAAAAAAATATTCATTTCAAACTACCGTACAATTCTCACATATGATAACGTTGATGAAACAGACAAAAATAGTAGGCCTTCATATATTTTTTTTCTTTTGATTAATATTCCATGCAAAATATGACAAATATTTTTTTGTTCCTGTTATAGGAAATATTCGCAAACAATTTGCAAAGAACTATAAACAACTATTTAACAATTAATAACAACAGTGTGTATAGTAGTTTAAAAAATGTTTCTTATCCATTAAAATTGTCTTCACAAATCCAACAGTGAGTTATATATTTTTTTTGTTTCTAAATATTTCTGCACTTGATTGATTATTAAAAGATATTCTTTTTCCTCCTAGTCTATTTACATAAAATTATAGATTAGCTACAGTTATTATTGTTATGAATTTTAGAAGAGTAAAATATATCCTAAATATCGTATTGTCACAAGATTTGAGTACATTTAAAAATTACTTATTTTTGCTTCAATTCAATACTGATCGAGTAATACATTTTTTTTTGCTAATTTAAAAAGTCTCAGGAAGACAAATAAAACTGTTTTATAAAAAGCAAATCGAGAATAATCACAGATATTATCGTAAAAGAATTGCTAAAATACTATATGCATAAAATTTGATAAAAATTATATAACCCTTCATCATAAATAGATTTCCCCATTTATAAAAAATTCTACACTTTTGTATTTATAAGTGAATAAATAAAATTCAACATTTTCCCAGATAATCGTCAAAAGTATATCACCTCTTCATCAGCAGCGGCAGCAGATTGTTGTTGTTGTTGTTGCTGTTGTTTAAATTTATCCGGAATTTTTGGATATGTATGTGTACGAGCTGCTGCCGTTGTTGTTTTCGAATTTGGACTTTTTTGTAATTGATTTGTCACAGATTGAGCTCCACCAGGTGGTGATGATTGTTGCATCATTGCCGGACTGGAACCGGTACGATTATGGATTGCTGTAGTTGGTGTCTAAAAATTAATATAATTTGAATTAAACAAAATAGTTATTTATGATACAAATGTTAAAAGTGAGATTATATTTAACACGTGTATCATAAAATATTTTTTCTACAACCACCATGTACGTCTTTTAAAACCATCTCCAAGTATGAATCTATATAACAAAAATTTTTCTAAAATAATGTCACCTCAGGTTTTTTTCCAGTTGTCTTTAGTAACCGAAATAAACAATTATATTGTAATTCGTAAAACTTGCGCGTTGTCATTAATTTGTGTTAAGCATGAATTCTCATGAAGAAAATGAAAAAAATCTACCACTAGAAATTGAACAGGCTGTTAACAGAGTCAGTCTGGACTTATTACCTACGAAATCCAGAGAATAATATAATATAGCATATCAGCGATTTTTTTGGAATGGTGTACAAATAATAGTATATTATACAACGACGCTATAATGAGTGCTATTATTACCGAGAATGAAGGTTACAACACGAGCGAACGGACTGAGCGAGTGTTGTAATCATTCGAGGTAATAATAGCACACATTATAGCGAATTGTATACTATACTTTATCTACGACTTATTTCTAAATGTACAAGGATTGGGGACGTACAAGAATATTTACCTTCTTAATCATATTAGATTACGAAATCGCACAAAAACAAACACTTTAAAACTATGTGTTGAAACTGTATCTTTTTATTTATTTTTCGCCGTGGTCATGGTCTTTTTATATTTGTCAGCAACTATTATCTACTTCTAAAATCGTCTTCTTGTTCACTTTCCATTGTAAATATTACGTATATTGTCATAACTAAGAATTTTTTAAATCTGTCATAATCTATTTTAGTCGTTACCATGACATCCTGACATTTCATAGCAACTATGATTCAAAATCACACAAAAACGGATACTTTAGAACTTCTTGTTAAACATGGCGCTTGTTTATTATTCTAATTACTATGGTTTTTTTAACATTGGAGAAAATTAATGAAAAACACTATTTTCTGAATGGCTTACGCGAGGGAATAATGGTTCATTATTCCCTCTCGTCAACCGATCAGAAAGTAGTAGGAAATAATATAGGACATTATATTACAAAAACAACACGTATAATAATCACTTTATATATGTATAAGTCGTAGATAAACGATAATAAATAATAAATGATAATTCTAACTGTTCTAATAATTTTGTAGCTTCTAAAAAAGGTATTTCAATTACTCATTGTTCAAATTGTACAATTAACATAAATGTTTTCAAATAATTTATAATAAATTCATGGTAAAAACACCATTTTGACAAGTGTTCCTGTCAATTTACTTTTAAAACTGATCTGTCACCTTAAAAAACTAACCTGTCATTTTTAACACTAGTGGCATAAAATGCAATTTTTAACTCGAGTATGCCGTGTTAAAAATGCCATATTTAATAGTGGTTGTAGAAAAAAATGATTAAAAATGAGGAAAAAATATCCTACCGTTTCACCTGATGGTGGACTAAAACTATCCGAACCAAGCCGTTGATAACCTGCTGTACTAGTACGACGTACCTTTTCGTCTTGACTTAACTTTAAAGGCAACATTTGCTGTGGACCACCACTACTATTGGATGAATTTGTAGAATTTGAAGCATTATTATTATTATTACCACCACAACCAGAACTTAATCGTGATACCAACTTTAATGGTATTTGTTGTTTTACTGGTGGTATACTACTTTGGGCAACTTTCTGTTGATTTGTTGTACTAATTAAATTGATTGGTAATTGAGATGATTTTGATGGTACACTCTTTGTCCATTTGCTGTCTTTTTTACGTTCAGTTGTTGATATAGTACCGACAGTTGTCATAGTTCCACTACTAGATGATATTAATGAAGCTGTAGCTGAACTACTATCCGATTGTGGACTACTATCTTCTGAACTATCTTTACTACTATCATCTAATTGTGTTGTAACAGGTAATGCAACATTTGGTGATATTAATAAACCTTGACTTGTTAAAATTTCCATTTTACGATATAATTGATCCCGTTGTTGTGTTATATCTTCTTGTTCGTTTCGAATTTGTTCCTAAGAAATTAAAAAACAAATCATATAGAAAAAAACAGACAATTCTCCAATATACATCTACCTGTAATCGTAACAATTCAGCTCGTTTCTCTTCCAATTCTTTCGTTTCTTGTTCACGTGTAGTTGCCCATGCTGCTTTCTCAGCACTCAATTTATCTTGTAGATTCCTCAACTCCTCCAACTGTTGGTTGTGACGATATTGTTTTGAATTATTCTCATTATTATTACTGCTATTTTTCAATGTATTCAGTTGAGCTTGATAGCTCTCATTTGTTGTCATTAATTGTGATATAATACATAATAATGTGTAAACATAATGTGATAATTGTATTGCCGCATACTGTTGTTCACGTCCTAACGTTAATAATGTTGAACCATCTGTTGTTGTTGTTGTTGCTGTTAAATGTTGACTTGTTATTTGTACATTGTTGCCATTTGTAAATTGTCCACCGGTTATCACACAATTTCTATATGGTAATCGTTCCTATTAATTAACAAAAAAAATACAATAGAATTATTTGAATTATATTTTTATAAAGTTGTCCATACAAATAATCGTGCATCTCCAGGCTTTAAATTCTCTAAATCTGGTGTACCAGCCGGTGTTGTACCTGACGATTGCGTTTTCTTACTTAATAATTTCAATGATGGTCCACCACCACCACTGCCACTTGTTAATTGATTCGATGAATTATCAAAACCACCAAAAGTTTCAGCACGTTTCGGTAATATTGGTGAGACATAGGTATCACTTTGATGTTCACCAGCTGAACTAACACTTCTAGATAAATTTGTTCCGGTAGTATATAAAGAACTGGCTAAATGACTTACTTCCTATTATTATTAAAACACACAGAATTATTCAGTAGTTAAATTGAATCTTTATAAAATCCATATATAGTAAAACTTCGTTATAACGCTCCCGCTTATAACGCTTTCCCGGCTATAACGCTCTTTTTCTTCGGTCCTGGTCCCCTGAAGGATATTTCAATGCAAATATTATTCGTTTTAACGCTCCGATTTCCCGGTTATAACGCTCCAATTTTGAATCTTTCTTTTTAATCAAGTACAAGCAGAAAAATAAATAAATTGCTTTGTTATGGTTTGGATTCTGCTAACGTAAAGTTCGACGAATTTTCTGGCAACAATTGTTTTCAAGATGTTTCCACAAATTCTAAACTTGATCGATTTAGCTTGACGTTTTTCATTCAGTCTTTTGTTTTAGTGCATGTCTTGTAAATCATTTTCTATTAAAGAAAAAAGCGACCCGATAAAAGAATTTGATAAATATAATTTAAATCAAAAAGATTTTGCGGCGTCAAAGAACCTAAGTGCTTCAACTTTGCGTTTGATTTTTTTTAACGGAGTGAATTTGTTTCGGTTCAAGAAGGAACGAGTCGTAAAAAAATACGTTCTGGAAAATATGAGGAGCTAGAAGGTATTTTAAGAAGATGATTTATCCAGGGCAGAGGATCAATAAATTCAGGTAAGTGGCCCAATTTTGCAAGAAAAGGCTCTGCAAGTTGCAAACTCCTTAGGAATTACCGATTTTATCGCTTCAACTGGGTGGCTTGATAGATTCAAGAACCGGCACTCTATTATTTACAGACAAATTTGTGGCAAGTCGAAATCAGGAGCTCCAGATTTAAGACTGAACGGGAAAAATCAAATTTCAAACCTTATTTCTGGCTTTTGAATTGTTACAAAAGGAGAAGTTAGGAATTCATTTATTTTTAACTTTAACCTTTTTTTTGTTTGAGCATAGATGAATGACGCAACTTACGAAAACCTTTTAACCGAAGTCACTGAGTTGGAAGGTGTTGATGTTTTCGACGATAACCTTGTGACCAACGAAATTTCAAGACTGGAGACCTTAATTGAAGATCATCGCAGTGCATCGAAAGATACTGAAGAAGAGAATGATACACCGGCAACAATGGCTCCGAAAATAGCCGACGTTTTGAATGCTACCAATACTATCCGTACATATTTTTCTTGTAACACCAACGTAGAAGAAGAAACCTTCAATGACATAAATAAATTGGAAAATTCTGTTTTGAAAAAATCTGTTAACTGCCCTAAACAAAACAAGAATTCGCGATTATTTTGAAGCAGGTACCCACTTCGTCTAATTGAATACAATTTGTGTTGTATTTTATTTTATATGCATGTACATTGTGTACAACGTTATTTCACCTCACAGTTGGCCATGACTTTGTTATATCGAGTCGTAGCTTGATTCATATTTTACTAGATTTGACATTTTTCAATAAAGCAACGGACGATTCAAGCTGCAATCCTACATAACCAAAAGAATGGCTAACTGAGAGGTGAAACAGCGTTGTACACCCTGTATGTGTGCATGTACAGTGGCGATCAAAAAAAGGGACCGAGTCTTGAGCGAGAAGTTCGCATATTTATGCTAGTGTGAGTCAGGTTGTTTCTCTCGTAAGGGTAAGAATGTGAGTAGGTTGGAGATATTGTAAAGAATTTCAGCCATAACAAATTTGTAGAAAATATTTTTTCTATTCAGGTAAATATCCAAAAATGGCATCAGAAAATTTGTGTGAAGTTCTTTTCTATTCAGGTAAATACCCAAAATGGCACCAGTAACCCCACCTTCATCTTCTGATTGAATATCTTTCTTCCCAAATTCTGACCTGTTAAGATTGTGTTACATTGTGACGACCGCCCTCATAAGCCTGTTTTACACAGAGGTGGTCTCTTTTTTTTGTACATACTGTACATACTAATTTTTTCTTTATTTTATGTTTTGAAAACAATTTTATTCATTTCATATATTTAAATGCATTCTATTTGTTCGTGCTATGAATTTTTGTGATTTCCCGGTTATAGTGCTTTCCCGGTTATAGCGTTTTTTTTTGTCTTAGGCCCTATAAGAGCATTATAATGAAGTTTTACTGTAGATACGTACTTGTACAGCAGTTAACACTTCCTTCCACATTTGACTAGTATCAACATTCTCACTAACTAGATGACGATAGGATGGTGGTGACGGTGGATCCAAACCTGCAGCTGTTAATAACTTCAATTGTAAGGACATTTTTTCTTCTAATAATAAAGCTTGTTCAATGTCTTTTTGGCGTAATAAACCTATGAAAAACCAAAGAAAATTACATTTTTTCCCCGGAAAATATTCAAAAGAATAAATCCTCATGCAATTTCTTTAATAAACATTGAAACATTCCCCTTCAATTTCTCCATTTACTAATAAGCAAATTCAATCATAAGAGATATAAATCACCTACTAAAGTCATGCAATAAAATAATTAAACGACAAAAAATATGCCTTTTAACGACATGCTGCCTTTTAAATTTTACATCTTGTATTTTTATTTTAATTATTTTCCGTTAGAAGAAAAGTTACCTTCAATATCCGAATCTGCATCTGTTGAAAACAGAGCAAACACAAATATTTACACTAACAGAACAATTTTAAAATGATAAAAGGTGATAAAATATTAAGGACATGCTTTATCAAAGAAATTACCAAAGGATATTGAAGAATCAAGGAGTTGTATTAAAATTTAATTGGATCAAATTGAACTTTTTTTACGAGTTAAATTTAGAAATGAATTGTTACTCACCAACTAAATGTCGAATTTGATTTTGCTTAGCATTTAAAAGACTTTGTTTCTCATCACTTGTTATTGTAATATTGTCCTCATCCTCTTCAGGACACAGTTGTACAGCTTCCCTATAAATCAATATAAAACAGTTGATATTTCATTATAAACATATCTATTTATAAATGAACCTAATTGCATTTATCCAAATCTGTTTATCTTTAGGTTTATGTACTTTTAGTTCAAACATTTCCGGTTCAGCAGGATTTGATGATATTAAATAAATACCTCTAGAATCTTGACCAGCTTTCTCACGTACTAAGAGTTTTTGTAATGAAACTACACCAGCCTTTAAAAATATTTATTGCAAACAATAACATTACAAAATTTAAATATGATACAACTAACTTACCTTATTGTCAGGTGTAAAGAATGTGTATTTGTGCGAATTCTCTTGTAGGAAAAATAAAACATCTGATAATACAATAACTAGAACAATTTGCATTTTACCACGACCTTGCATTAACATGGCAACCCCTTCAAATTTCAACGAACGATTGCCTTGTAATATATCAGATTTTTTAAATTTATGATCACGATGTACAGTATATGATTTCGCATCAATACGATTATAAATCTCTAATTTACGGTCTTCCTTTTCTTTCTCAGCAACTTGTGAATCAACCTCAATTAAAATCTCTTTAATTAATTGCAATGCCTTTTGTAATTGTTCTTGTTCTTGTTTATTTTCTTTACTTGTTTTTATTAATGGTTCAATTAATAGTGGATATTTTGTTAAACGTTGTGTAACAAATAATATACATTCTGGTATACCTTTCTTTTTCAATAACGGTTGTGTTTGACAATGTCTTATAAATTGTCCAAAACGTTGATCATTTTGTAAATAATATTTATAAATTTCAACAGCATCACGATGTCGACTACAAAATTCACCATATGCTGATTTTAATTTTATAGCATTCTGATTGGAAAATTGTTCTAATAATATATCGGCAATTGTAGATACAATTGGATTTTCGCGTTGACGTTGACGTAATTTTGATAACAAATTCAAATGTAATTCAGTTAAATCGGATAAACGTGGAAACATACGTTCTAAATTTGGACCTAATTGGAAATACTTTTGTAAACCATCCACAAATATCTTAAAAGCAATTCATCATTTTTTAAAGAAAAATCATAAAAGGATCAAAGAATTTACCTTTTGCATAACCAATAGTGTCATACAATGATGCTTTTCAGTTAAAATAAACTCATAAATGTGTTCTTGTCGTTTAACTTCTTTCTCTTTTAATTTGCGTGCAATCTCTTTACCAACATGTGGTGTCCATGAATCGGATTCATCTAAATGTAATCCTAAATTGACATCTGAACATAAATCAGATGCAGTTAATGGTGAATCGGATAAGAATTCTAAAGGTAGTAATGGTACATCATCCGGAAAACTAAAATATTTGAAATATATTAAAGATTACTCAGCTAATTAAATTTTAATCATCTCACTTTAAAGTATCATGATGACTGTGATCTGTATCCTTATCGTCATACAGTATTTGGCTGAAATCAATTTTATTTGAAATATTTTACAATTATTAATGAAAAATAAATAAGAAATATAATGTAAGAACATCTGGCCGATTGAAGCGCAGGCCAACGTTAAAAGAAAAAAACGAAACAAAAACAAAAAAGTAATAGATGTTTGGTGTTTTTTTTTTTGTGAAAAACACTGTGAATGTTTTGTGAATTGGCTTAAATATAATAAAGATCAAGAAAAGATAAAAGCTTTTTTCTTATTGCATTCTAAAATTAAAATAATAAAAGAAAAAAGAAGCAGAAAGCATGTATACACTTTAGCCAAAAAAGAAAAATAAATGTGGGAAAAATAAAATTTGATCAAAAAAAATATTGATGGTAGAATAAAGTCTAAAATGTAGAAGAGAGAAGAAATTATGCAATTTTTTATTTATGGATTTGAATAGGTCCAAGGATAGGGACTTACTTCACTCCCAGTTTAGTAGCAACCCTGCGCCAGGGCGAATAACAAAGTTGACTCCTCCTATAAGGTAAGGGCGGGGAACAGGCAACAAATTAGCCCTCCAGTTACACAAAAAAAACGTGTCTTACATAACAAATAAATTTTAGACACAATTATTCAATTAAAAGATAATCCTTTACTTAATACCAGTTAAGTGAACATTTATTTAAAAAGAAAAACACCCTAACGCAAAGTGTGATTAACAATAATCGAAAAAGTAAACAAAAAAAAAACTTAAAAAAGGCACAATCGCTACAAAGCTTTAGCAACACAAAACAATACAATACTTACAGATTCTTTTATAAGCTACAAGCAGTAACAAGTAGCAAAAGTTTAGATTAGAAGAAAGGGAGACAGAAAAATAGAAGAAACATTTCTCTTTGTGTAAACATGTATAATTTAATAAAAAAAATTATAAAATTAAAATAATATACACGAAAGTTGGCCTACATTAGACACGTCAAATTTAAATCAATTACTACTTGGTTTACGATTTAACAGGATTCAAAGTAAATAAAATACAGATTTAAGAAAACAATCTTTTCTTTATCTTTTTAGAATTGTATTCTCTTCAGAAAGTGAAGACCATCAAATAATGCAGGTTTCAAATTAAGATTTATCAAAATTTAGACATTTTTTTATTCAGATGTAATAATAATAATAATAAGAAAAATCATGCCAATTCGCAAACACTACAAAAACAAAAAAACTATATCCTACACAATTACTACCCCATCACGAATTGTTTTGGATTATCGTAAAATTTTTCGTATCGAAAACCGCATTTCATTTTCGGATAATTTTTCATTAAAAAAAAGAACTGATAATAATTGATACTTACCTTGTTGATGAACTATTTTGATTACTACCAGGCAACGAACCAGAACCACGTTTCGAATGTACATTTTTCGAATTCGTTAGAGGTACAGCAAAGCCACTAATTTTATTTGTTGTCTACAATAATTAAAATTAATATCGTTTAGGTAAAAATTAATTTTAAAACAAAATACAAACCTTGGAACCTTTCGGTTTCGTACATTCAACAATATTATCCTTACAAGTATTTTGATGAACTGTTGTTGTACAATCTATAAACAATTATTTTTTGTTACTTCAATTTATTAAAAACAAATATCGGGTGAGCCACTTAAAACCAAAAGTTCTTGTAGCAAATCCCATTATTTGGCGAGCGAATCAAAAATTATTTCAAGGATTTATAGGGGGGCCCCTAGAGAACATTTTAGCTCATTTGGAAGTTGGTCAAAAAACCCTCGTTTCTGAAGATATTGCGATTTCTAAAAAAACTAAACATGTAGAATGACTTAGAATGACTCTAGGATCCTCACAACATTATTTTTTTCGTTTTCCTCTAAAACGAGTGTTTTTGACTAATTTCCAAATGAGCTACGCGGTTCTAATTTTGCTAAAATGATCTCCAGGTACCACCCTACAAATTCTTGGAATGTTTTTCGAATCGCCCGCCAAATAATTTGAGTTGCCATAAGAACTTTTCGTTTTAGGTGATTCACCCGGTATAATAAATAGAAATCTTACTTTCACAATATAGTGCCGGTTTACTACCAACAGGTTTATTACAAACATCGCAAATCTGTGATGAACCATAACATGCAGACATCCATTGATGAGTAATTTTCTTATTTTTATCCTAAAAACAACAATACCATAATAATGGGTGGAATTCTTTATTGTACAATCAAAATAACATACTTTCTTCTTTCTAAAGAAAAGACTTGCACGTTTTCGCCTCTTTTCTGATCGATCGTAAGGAACACTAGAAAAATTAATTTTTATTATTATTTTAAATATCTTATTATTCAATATAACTATAGAAAATATTTTAAACTACTAAAGATTCAAAGTATTTAGAGTTTTACAAACATTGAAATGAAATTATTATCCTGTAGTACTAATAGCTGTAACAGCAATAGAATAAAGGTGCTAGTGCAACCATACGTATTTAGAAAATAAATAAATAATAGAAGGAAAACTAAATTAAATATAGGACGCAAAATACCCGCCCTACTTACTATTGTATATGTGCCACTGAATGGGGATCATAACGAACTTGACCAGTACGACTGCTTTCTTCCTCTGTTTCACTTTCTGTACCACTTGGTCGGCTCCTAAACATCAAGCTAAGCACATGCACTACAATTGTTTCTAACTAGATAATCTTTATGTTGTTTTAAAAATGTAATATTCAAATAATTTTTTTTCTCAATTTTAGAAAATAATATAAAACTTGTGAAAAATTCATTAATAAATTGATAAAATCTTTAAATATTGATATCATGCAAACTAAAAAAAATCTTTATTGAACTTTAAAATAATAATAAATGGTGCAACAAGGTGATTTTAATTAATGGTAAAAGCAAAGCAAATGTTTTACGTAAAAAAATGTATGATAACTATAGGTTTTTAAAAAAAAAACTCACATAGGAAGTGTCGGTTGTGCCCCTGCTAATGTCGGTTCAGGTGCTAAATCTCTTACAGCTATGATTGAAGGTGTTGAAATCGATTTTTGCAATGGTAACCTTTGTGGTAATAAACGTAATTGTTCAGCTTCTCGTTTTGCTTTAATTTTATTAAAATCATTCTAAAAATGAAATTGTTATAGTCTTTTTATTTTGAAGTAAGTAAATTAATTCAGTAATCACTTGAAGATCAGCTTCATTTAATGAATGTGTACTAGCGGCACCACCTGTACCTCTTGTTCCTCTATGTCGTACAATAATTGGAGCATCTGGTCCTAATAAACGAACAGTACTACCATCTACATTATCAATTAAAGAAGATTCATCAGCTTCCGATTCCATACTGCTTAAAGAAATACTGGAATATTTATTATATATTTTTTTAATATTAATGATTTTTTAAAGTCAAAGAAATTATTAATACCTCCTTTGTCGACCATGTTTGATTTTGTCCTTGTTGCCAGTTAGATCCTCTAGAGCTGTCCATGATCGTCTTCTTTGTGTTTCCGGTTGACATAACCAATCTGTACCACTACTACCTTTACGGCTAGGTGGTTGATGTAATGGTGATGAACCTAACGAACCACCAAGCACTTCTAAATCTGGAATTGCCTCATTTAATGTTGGACAACTGGCACTTAAACGTGCCACTTGTGCTAATAGTGGATTCAAAGCAAAAGCAAAATCTTTCAAATTCGTCCCATCTATTTATAGAAAAAAATGTAAAACATTAATTCATTATTTTTTATATAAAAGAATTACTTTGTGTAGTGACATTTCTCATATGCTGTACACTTTCATGCAATTCCCTAACTTGTTGCAAACTATCCTCCAAAACAGGATAGATCTTACTAGCTGGTGAATGTGGTGTTACACTGATTGTTGGTAACGGTCCCGGTCTGGGCAACATGTCCAAGCTTGGTATATGGTAGTTTGTAATGACGTCTTCGTCACTATCTGGTTCCCCACCGCTTTGACCACATTCATCTTTAGCAAAATAAAAAAAAACGCAATCAATTACTGTGAAAATTACGTACTTTGTATAGATAATAAAAAAAGATCACACAATTTTACGACGTAACATAGCGCAACACAATAGAATCCTCGACACTAGAGGGTGGAAAGGTGAGAGAATGTTACAACATTTCGCTCGTTTCAGTGCTATTTTTAATATACGACGACAGTGGTTCAATGTAATGTTATTCTTAATATTTGGAATTGCTATGAGATAAAAAACAAAGAGCTTAAAACAATTATTACATGAAACCTTTAATTATAAGAGAGGGGGAAAATACATTATTTATTTTTATTTCCCACAATATAATTGGGGAAATGGATCTCATCTAACTAGTTGCACTATTGTCTAACTAAGCACTGTTACAGTTTGTTTCGTCTTCCGTGTGAATTTTCGAAAAAAATTCTCAACACTATATAAACAGAGAGCATTCCAAACATTCTTTAAAAACATTTCCTTATATTGAGTATTATTGGAAAACTGTAAAACGATATACCTCGTATAAAACATTTGAGACCCATTGCAGAAAATACAACTTGTTTGATTCGATTACAACAATGACATCCGTTCAGACGGGTACATACGTATGTCATGCCCAATTATAGCACATTTTCCACCTCTTATCACTTATTATATCAAAAGAAAACAAAAACACAGAGATGCACAAAATCACTTGAAGAGAAATTAATTAAAATCATCTTTAAAATTACGTAATAAAGAATGTGTCAATCAACATAATACATGTTGAAGTCTGTATCGCACACTTATTTTACGGTTTGATGATCGTAACAATCCAACAAAACAAAGCTTCGTTTCCTCAGAACGGTCTTGATTCTACTGCTTTTACTGTTATTTTCTTATTCTTTTAGATTTTGTTCAAGTTATAGTGGGGAACATATGATGATTCTTCTATCTTCGAAAATTAATAATAGGATACAAAAAGGAAGTATTCAATATGACCATAATAGTGATAAATATTTACTTTCTATACGAATGTACATTATGTGTATTAAACTATAAGAGGGAAATTAATTTTTAACTTGGGCATTAATTATAAAACGAAATTAATTATAGAAAGAACACCTAACAATATTATTAGATTCCTTAAAAAACATTATTAGAAACACCTACATAAACTACAACATGTTTTGCATCACTTATTTAGAACAGCATTATTTTCCTGTTATTGTTTCTCTTACAGAAACCGTTCCACTTCATTTCAAATAATCTAATATAATCATCAGATGAGTCTTTCAAAGTAAACCACAAAAGTTTATCGTTATTTAACCAAAAATTTCGAAAGATCTATTCTAAAACCCCAACAGACAGTTATTAGATTTTTTTTTTAAATAATATAAAAGCCCACATAATCTTTTTAGCGTAAAGGAATGTTTGCAGAAAATTTAAAAAAAAAACACAACAATCAGGGCAATTCAAGTGTAACATACTTGGCAATTTTTAATTGTTTTGTTATTTCAGTTTAGTTTGTAGATTATAAAAAAAGATTTTGTTTGTGAAACAGTTTCCTATTTTTATCTTTTTATATATCACAAAAACAAAGGTATTAAAAAGTAAAAACTGAATCAAAACGTTAACCTAAAATTATAAAAACCAAAATACCAGCTATTTTTGCATTATTAAACAATCTTTGTTGTAGACCTATTAATAAGATTGATTGTAATTTTCTCATGTTTGTTTTTCTTATAAAAAGAAACGTGATTTATTGTGAATTTTTAAAATCATTACCACTGTTAATACAAATTTGACATTAAAATAGTTCAAATATTTATAAATTTATTAGTGTTAATACTGAGATAAACCTAGTCACATTGACTAATAACAGTTTCATAAGAAACAGACACATGGTATATGTTTTAAAACAATGCTATGAATATTACTAATTATCAAATTATAAAAAAGTTCCTTTGATTAATTTAATAACGTTTTTCATTCTGTTAAATATGAATCTATAAATTATATAACAACAATAAAAGTGGGTCATCTTTGCCACAAATCAAACTCTCACAATTTGCATTCAAGAAAGAAAAAGAACATGTGAGAAATATTCAAAGACAATAAAGATAAAAAGAAAGAGAAAGAAATATTAACGGAAAATAAACCAAGAATAGATAAAAAAATGTGCGTGCTTTGCCATTCCTATTCAACTTTGTTGAATATTTTTTAGTAACGGAAATAGCGGTTTCCTTCCGTTCAAACAATAACAATTGAATACAATTAAATAATTAGTATTTAAAAGTAACTTCTAAAATATTTGTATGATCGGGAAACGGTAATAATTTTGGTGGATGCGCCGGGTTTACTCTATTTACAAAAATTAGACAAACATGTTGCAAGCAAATAGGTCATTATTATTTAAAAAAACAGAGACGAAAGTGCAGAGAGAGAAAGAGAGATAGAGATAGAATATGGGTGGGAAACGGGAAGACACAGACAAGGTCACAATTGAGATAGACGGGAAACACAAAGTCCTGATACTAAATGGGACAACCGACAGTTTTAGACGACCATAATGTTTACATGGATGTGTGTTTGTGTCCTAAATGTTTGAATAAATAGATTGTTATTTGAATAAGAGAATTTCCATAATTTCTTCACATTTTTAACAATGTCAATGATAGTGGAAACTGCTTATAACGAACTCGTTGTATCGGATACTATTATTCCATTATCGTTTAGTGACTACAAAAACTCTTTTAATCATTCACAGATTACGTTAACTAATTAACTAATTATTGTCTTTATTGTAATCATTCTAATAAATTTATTATTATTATTATTATTATTATTGAATTGAACCTCAAATTCTGTAATGAAGAATAATGTGTGAAATTTCGGTCTGTTCTATCAATCTTATTATAGACAGAAAACCTACAAACGTAAATTTTCACAAACTAGCGAAGACCGATAAATGTCGTCCTTTGATTCTAATATTCCACTAAAAGTCAATTTTTCAATTGTAATTATGTATATAAAAATAGAATGAATCTCCACAATTTAATATCGATATGCGAATTATGTAAATTACGTATTTAATGTAAAATTATCAATCGAAAAGCGATTTAAATAGCTACGAGGAAAAATAGAACTTATAAATCATGTGCGAATTTTATTATTCATTCATTTTCCACTATAAAAATACGACCAATATGTATAATGCTACATATTTCATAGGTAATAAATTTTCAAATAAAATACAAACCGCGAAAGCGATCAAAGAAAACAATCCGAGAAAAAAATTAAAGCACCAACTGTAAAACAATAAATTTCGCTAAAAAAGATTTGAAAACCATGTTAAATATAAAACACCATCCACTACACAAATCAATAAGTAGATTTAGAATTTGAACAGAGCAACAGCAACATAAATACATATAAGAGGCTTAATTCCACAGTACTACCTTTTCTCATAAAATTTATTCATAATGAAGATTAGTGTTTAATTTAGAAATTCTGCTTTCTTTAACGATTTTACACAATGGGACTATAAGATTATAACGTTAAGAATATAGTGATGGCAAAGTTCTAGAAGCAAAGCCATTCAATATAACGTTTAGAATTGAATTTCAAGGAATTTAAAGAATATAAGTGAATTTTATAGAAAATTAAATTAAAGACAGTAAATGGCGAAATGGTGTTATATGAGATGGCAACAGGTTAACAAACGACAGTAACAAATGATCATTTATTTATTTTCGTTACAAAGGAATTTTGCATAAATTTTAATGAAAAAAGCCACCCAATTAAACGAATTTCAATTTCTTTTTCAGTCAAGTCAATTAAAAGAAAAAACAAGAAACAGAAAAGGAAACAGATAATAAAGCAATTTATAGACGATTCTTAATTTTTGACAATAGAAAAAGAATTAATAAAAGTGGGAAAAATTACCTGTATTAAAAAAAAAATGTAGATTTTAATAAACTATTCGAAAGCTGTTTGTAAAACATACAACTATAAGCATGCACCACACTACTATCTTTAATGTAGGTATTATTCTGATAAAATTTTACAGCTATAGAACACGTAAAGCAATAAAAAATTGTAATGTAGAAAAAAAAAGATTGATAACGCTCGTCTTTTGATGAGAAAAAAAACTACAAAAACAATATAATTGAATCAAGAAAAATGGAAAAAATATGATTATTAAAAATAAAATTAAAAAAAAAATTAGCCATCAATCAACACTGGAATAAAAAATACCTGTTGTACTACCACAAACTGAAACAAGCTCGCCACCGACGTCGATTTAAACACATTCCATTATCATTAATGTGATAGCTCCGGCGCTACTGGAAGATGCCTGTGCCTGGGCCGTCGCGACGCCAAATCGATTGGACGCACATGCGCCCTAAACAATACCCAAACCTATAGGTATATGTACTATACATGTATATATCATATATTTTAGGTATATACATATATAAGATATCATCTATATGTATGTGAGAATGTTAAAATTAATATCCATCATGAGTGGTCACCATAGCCAATATGTCTAGGGTAAAAGGATAGAAGAAGAAGAAAAGAAAACTCCTTCTACTATAATACTTTATCATCGTTTCACTTTATTAAAAACAGAAAGAAACGGGGTAGAAGAAAGAGAAAGAACCAACAAGTGATGTTTTATTGGGACAACCAAGCCAACCACACTACCATTATTATCATAATTCAACAGGCGATCGAAGAGAAATAATTAGTACCTAAATGAAAGCAAAAGAATACGATTCTGTTTATTCAAAACGTTGTACTCTAGTTACAAGAGAAAAAAAATGCAAATTGTAATCTTTTATCAAAAGCCCACAATAATGAAAACGGAAAACAAGCAAAAAAATAAAATAAGAACTTGAAACAATAGTGATTTATAATGAAAAGAAACACACAGTATTCTTGAAACATTAATTGTGAAAAATTTTATTATAAATTAAAGTGAAATTTAATTCAACACATAATTCAATCTACCATCAGACAAGATACTTTGGGAATTGAAATTTTAAAAATAAACTGGAATCCCTCTTTTTGACCTAAATAAATACACAGATACATACAAACACCATCGTCCTTCATTGGTATGTAAACATGTCTTAATTATTTACCGATTAACATACCAATAGTTCATTTTGAGTTAATTTTAGACC
>JAZBGW010000238.1:8557-19279 GCA_037464815.1 Mylabris variabilis
AGCTACAGTTATGTAAACACTTGTCCCCGACTAAAATGTAAAACATTAGGGAACGACATTGTCTTGACCGTATCCGTTTATACAAAATTGAAAACCATACCAAAACGATGCTTTTCACAATATTAAATTCGTCCACAAACAATGAGTGCGTAATCCTTTCACAGTTCAAACGAATAGAACGATAATCTTCAACGATAAACGAACGAATTCAAGATTAACGTTTGATGTTGTACTTTCATTAAATCGAATCCAATACAAATTACAATTGAATTAAGATTTCTCCGTTAATTTTCAATAGAAACAATTACTCTATGTTGGAGAAAATTCAACAGTGACGATTTTGTGTGCAGTTTCAACAACTTTTAAGGCGATTCTTCAAATGATCACTACTCTATTTTGATAAAATTGACCGTTGTTGCCTTGCATCGTCTATTCAGTTCTAACAATTCCAAGGGAAAAAAACAACAACGTGAAAAGAATAAAAGTATAGCAGGACAAGAAGAGGAAGCGAATAACGTTAACGACAGCACTATTTTATAAATTACTTGTTACACTCGACTTTTTCCACGTTTGTCAACTGAACTCTGCTAGATCTTTATCAGTGGGACTACTACAAAGTCAAGCTGTTTAAAGCGACATAAACAAGATTTAAAATCGATTATATACCTTTTATTTCAGGTGTTTGAATATTTACTTTCTAAATAAACTCCCATCGGATTTCACTACTTTTGATAACAAGGACATGGATGAAAATAAATTGTTTATCAATCATCTTGTCCTAATATTTGTAATTGATAAGCTTTCCTCCGGGATTAGCTGCATCAGTTTATCGGTGGAACCGGAGTAAACTTTACCAAAGAGTCAATTTTCAATAAATTTCGAATAAACTCACAACTATCTATGAATTTACGGTGTAAATACAGATATTCGTGTACGATGTAGATCCGTCTAAAAGTTTCGATACCTTCGAAAACTTTTTAAACAAATTCAACATATCGCTTTAGTTCTAATAAAACAATTGAAACAACGATGATCAATAATTTTTGTTTATCAACAAGACAGCTTGTTTTACAAGTTGTCATTTGTGTTATCATTTTTGTTGAATTTCCTTCCCTGATGCCGTTGATAACAATCTGAAATCCCCCTCAAGTTGCTCCACCAAAATCATTACATTGTCTTTAGTTTACTTACTACAATAAAGACGAGGAATTCTAATTGAGCAATTTACAGAATTTCGTTTAAAGACAAATAATATGCAAACCAACAGACCAACACCACAAATTACAATCTAAATAACAATTTTCAGTTTAGTGGAATTTCTACAGTTTAATTAGCATAATTTCTAAATTGCTTGATTAAAGCCAATCTTTTGTAATTCAATGGAATTTAATTTTGAATAAAGAGTATACTTGTTGGTAAAGTTTGAATATCGTTTTATGTTGCTGTGTACTTTTCGGATTTGTACACACAGAGAAAACGTTTCATTGTGCTTTTTATTGAATTGGAACGTATAGGAATAATAGTCAGTCAAGCGTGCCATAATCCCTTATCATCGACCATACCTACAATAACTGGAGATTGTATGGAAAAGATATCGTTTCGGTAAATGTACGCACAATAAATGGAATACGTTAGAATCGCCTGTAAAAATAATGATCAAGTTGAAAATGTAACAGCACTGGGGGAAAAAAAAAAGTACGGTCGCTTGGTAACAAGAAGGCCTGATAAAAAAACATGAACATGTCTGGTGAACCGCAAAAGCTGAATTGTTATAATATCAAATTATATGAAATATTAACATCTTCATTATCGTTGAACAGAACAATAATAGAGCTATTCGAGTAGAGTCACGCGATTTAAGGCAGAAAATTTCACTTCTTTTATCATGTAGTGGAATCATTTTACCGCCTCTAAGCGATTAACTAGTTGGATCGCGAAACAAGCAAGTGAACTATATAGGCAAAGATGAGGCCTTGTTCGGTGTAAATAATAGATAAAATTGTTTCTGGTGCTTTAAATAGCTTGAAAAATAAAAAATCTGTTTCCGGTCACGCAAGTTTCACCAAATTTTATAAATTATTTTATTATAACAAAATCAATAGCTTGATTATTGTTTGACATACGCTCTATTGAATTTACAACAGATCGATTGTTTTATCAGTTGATTTTTGTCGTTTATTTAGAGTCTTTTCCGTTTATTTTCTTCGTTTTATTAACGATAAATTTTAAATATTTCTAATCCATTCGTTTTTGAATAGAGAAGTTGAAGGGGACGTCATTGTAAAGTAAGTTTTCTTGATTTAACACATTGTTGCCGACTGCTACTACTATCGTGGCTTTTTCCTCACTGAACTCTAAATAAAATTTATAGTTTCCAAACTTGGAATGTTTGGTTGGCTACGGTTTGGAGATCAATTCAAAGGAAATTGATGATGGCATCCTTTGTCTACATCAAACTAAACATACAAGTTTTTGTGTGGAAGAATCGTTGCATCCCATTAGAACATATTGGCAAATAAACTGGCTGTAGAGACGAATATTGAACGAGCAACATAATCCCAACTATCATTCCTTGATGTTAAACTTGACGTTAGATTGTTAGATCAACAGGATTTTCTTGTCCTATGAAATTTATATTTGCCATATTTTGATGATTTCGATCTATATTCCGTTTTATTATGGCTGCAATTTCCGTAAGAATTCAGTTGGATCTAATAATGGAACAATTTGAGATGCTACAATATATACAAGGAGGGATTTAAGACAATAGTTAAGGGTCATTATTACATCTATTGAGATTTATAGTGTCCGAAATATTGCAATCTTTAATCAGCGATATCTCGCGAGTTTTTCGTTTTTACAATTTTAAAGGTAGAATATTGTACGACACCTTGTTTGAAAGCATATCGATGGGTAGACTCGGCTCAGTTCATGAAAAATCAAAAAACGGTGGAAAATTTTTCTTGACTTCTTATCTTCATTGCCGATTCAATGCTGGTTACGGAGTTCCAATATTTCAGAAGACAAGCGCGATATCGATGATTAAAGATTGGCATTTTGTCGGACATCGTGCTTTATCAATATTGATATTAATTGAACAGCAAAAGATTAGGAAATCTTTTATTTTTGTTTCTGATTGAAGCGTGAACCGTTATTATTTCTCATCAGTAAATTGAAACAGCTAACGAATTCCTGTCCGAAGATTTGCCGTAACAGCCAGCTGTTGGCATCATCTTTTCCCTCTGCCTTTGTATTGACTGAAACTAGAATTTACGTTATATTCCTTAGGTAATTTGCCTACCAAATTTAGATATAACATGGAAGTATGGTAGAAGGTCGTGCGAACAAACAGAACACCATTTCACCCATATTCTCATCTTATATACGTGTACGTGTATGCGTTTGTGTGTGTAATGTTGTTTGTATTTGTAGTAAAATCGTTTAGAAGTTACTATTAGAGTCAATTCAGACCTTAAATTCGGCATGTTCTAGTCCAGTAGACATTCATGCAACGTGTATGTACGAGACTGGCCGTTTTATAGCTTCAACCACTTTCACTGACACCTCCGACCGATTATTTGGTAGTAAAATTTATTTCCTCACGTTGTCTTTTCTTTTCGCTTTCCAACCATTACCAACTCCCCATTCGCGCGAATCGTTGTTCAAACACAAAGTAGAGCCGTCTTGACGAAGACGATAAGACAACGGAAGGAGAGAATTTTGTTTGAATTTTTCAACACTTTGTTCTTCATTAAACTTTTGTTATGCTAAATACCTTCCTGGTAGGTGTGCACGAACAATTGATACCGCCGCCATATTCTTTAATCAAATCTAAAGTTTCTGGACAATTGTGCTGTAGACTTTGAAGATTTCAGTATTAATTAAATCACAAACAATCGCTCTGTCTCTACTGAATGTGCCCCCATTTTTTCTTTACACCTCACCCTTAAATTTCTGATTGTCATTCTATAAATTGGCGATACTATAAAGCCAATTAATAACAAAAGTGTGATAAGACTTATTAACGATAATAATAGAATAAATTCAAAATTGAAATTAGAATATCGCCTTTAACTTACATTTTCTTCGAAGCAAATCCTTTTAATCGAGTTTCTTTCCAATCAAAATTTAAATTTCTTTTGTAACGAACAGATGAATACGAAAAATGAAAATGATCCAAACGATAAAATGCGGATAAAACTGCTTGATTTTTCAGATAACTTTAAAAAAGAAACTTTATATCATGTTTTAAAGAAAAAACTTCTAAATGATGAATGCTTATGCCAACATAAACACATTTCACAACCGTGAATTCCGCTTTTGTATTTTCAACAGCGTATAAAGAGTCATACACTAAAGTTTCCACAGGAATGTATGTTTTTATTTTCACAAATTTGCATAAAATGCCGAGAAAATGGAAAAGAAGAGAATGAACGACACGTGTAGGTACATCTGTCGAGTAAACTGGACGAGTTACAAGTTCAGAGGCTGGCATTCTACATGAAACTATCAAATTATTCTTTCCCTCAATGATGATGCGAATTAAATTTGTTACTTACCCTTATTTCTCAAGGGATACGATTTACAAAATGAAAGAAAATTGAGAGAGTTGTAGTAATTGACAAAAATACGCAATATAAATGTGAATGTCCTCCTGGTAGAAACCTGTACAGGCAAAATTGTGTAATTTGTGAGGCTCGTTTAGATTCTATCGAATGAACGTGAAATTTGCAGAGGGTTTAATTGCATATAGGGGCGACGATGTGGTTGTTCTATTTATTATTGAATAATTCAACCATTGCTGAAGTGCCGAATGTTGATTAAACTATCTTGAATATTTTGGGGTGTTTTCTGTTTTTGAAACGGAATTAAAGTTTACAATATGTAGCTGAATTACTGAGTCACTCTCGGGTATTGTTAATGTTGGTAGAGCCAGTTGATTTGGAGGCTTTTTTGTCATTAGCGTTTCGGTTCAAGTGAGTTAATTGTTAATGGAGATTTTGGTGTGTTTTATGGGCTAGTCCCAGAACGTTGGGGTGATTGTGTACAAGATAAATCATACGTACCGATGTCGATGGGGGTGAATTATTAAAATACTAGTCATTGGGGGCGTATTTGTGCCCGTCGACAAAAACCCTCTAATTATCCTGTAAATAATGAAGAATACCCACCGATGTAGTTACATTGTTGAATTTTGCGGATTTTCCAGTTTTATCTTAGCCAAATGTCTTATGTTGAAAGGCAACGGTGCGTTTAAAGATAGTGTTGTCTCATTTGAATGCGACCAAGCATCGTTCATTAGCGTCATTTACCCCCGCTATATATATACACACCACCTATTTGACATCCTGTCACGTTGATGAAAATTGATTCCATCCTGTAACGTTATCTATACAATAAACGTCGTCTTAACAGCTGCAATGCGTCACGCCCAAAACTTGAATTTCATCAAAGGAATAAACGGATTAAATTGGCACATAAACAATTCCCTAGGCGACCGCATTCGGCTGGTTGGTCGAGGGCCCCCGTTTGCAATCTGTCAAGTGCTGGAAATGGAATACCATTTCCGCACCACTACACCGACTCCATGCCGCCCCCCTATATGACCTATACGCTTTCACTCTCGTCTTACAACGACTACCACTAATCTGTAGCCATGATACTCAAACGAATAAATCACGAAAACAGCAGTTTCTCGAGCACCCAATTAACCGGCAGTTGAAAAGGGCGAAACAAAGCTCGCCTCAAGTTGCTAGATTTGAATAAAACTGGCCAAGAATAAAGTCAAACATGTATACAAATAGATAGTTGTACGCAGTGGTGTATTGGCAAACTTTTTTGGTCCAGACAATTACTATGGAAATTGGCCTTCGGTAAAACAACAATAATCACTTTTAGTTTCAATCATTTGTCGTATCAACCATGATCGTTGCATTTGAATTGATCCCAGTGTAACTAACAGGGTAGAAAATTATTATCATTGATTAAGGGTTAAAAATATAAATCTCCCTTATCCAGGGCCGGCGCTTTATCTTGCGGTGCCTTGTGCATGGTAACGTAAAAGGAACTCCTCTCATATGAAAGATTTTAATTTGCTTCTATTGAATTACCTGTTGGTTTCAAGGGTCTACAATAGAGCAAACCCTTTCGCTGCTCAAAAATTGATGATCCAGAACTACTGCGTCTTAAAATCTAGATTAAAGTGGAGAGAATTTAGATCTAAAACGTTATAAAGTGATTTAATCTTCTCTCCTAAACAATTCTATAGAAAAATTAATCGAAAATTTGGTGGTTTATAATCAAAATGTCTTAGCGTTTAAAACGAAAAATGACGCAAAAATTGATCTTCTAAATTTTATTTTCATCACAATTTAAAACTGGAGTTCACTAAAAATAAAAATAAAACACAAATATTCTAAAATTTAGATTAGAAGATTAGAATTTAGCTGAGAAATTAACTTAAAGTGACCTCCTTTGATAATCCAATGGCAAATTCATCAAAACGTCGCGATTTTAGTGTAAACATGTAAAAAGTGTCACAATTTTTGCATTTTTAGACTCAAGAATAAAATTCTATTAAAGGTGATGTCAATTCAATGCACACAGAACAAGTTTTCGTTACCGGTTTCACTTATTTTATTTTGAATGCAATATTTTCAGAAATGAAAATAGAAATCGAGATTTGATAGGCGTCCCTTCATGTAGTTGACTTTCCTCTATTTATTCGTGCAAATTTAATTAAATTATTTTCACTATACAAGAAGTTATGTGGCCCAACTTGATACTACGTTTTGTAGGATAAGTCAGGCTATTTATGGATATTTGGATGCAGATTACGGAAAAACGGTAAAGAAAATTGAAAATCGTTTACCTCTCAAATGTAGAATAAACTTTGGTCTATCTGTTTATATAACTGACAATTAAATTTATAAGCTTTTACAAAGAGATTTTTCTTTTCCGCCAACACAGAAAATGTAGTTTTTGCGGATTCTTGGAAAATTCTGTCAATTTTTCACACATTTATAGTGTTCGTGAGATGTAGAACTGTATTTAAAATCGAATGCAACTATTACTACTTTGGTATCTGTTATCGTTTTCGACTAATTCTTGTTTTACTGCCTTATCGAAATTACATAATTGCGGTTATCTCAGTTCGAACGAACGTTGCTCGTAAAAAATCTGCCAGACTTAACCAAATCGTCTACTTTTGACAAGTCGATAACAAAATTTAGTAGAAATTATAATTTAGGGACAAAATGTCCATAAATCTTAATTGTAAGTCTAGAGTCGAAATCAAAAATTGATTAAAAGTATCCAAACAGGTGTTTTTCCAATTCACTGCAAAATTCGTTAAAAATCAGTGCCTAATAACAATTACTTCTTAAGAACCACCGATTTCAAGGTAATTTATTCAAGTATATGTTGGACTCTAATTCTAGTTTTTTTTAACAGCTTTAAAGCTCGTTTGCGTACGAGAAAGCGTAAATAATCCAACAGCTATACGACTTAAAGTAAACAATCGCCTTTCTAACACAATTCTATTCTCACAGTTTATTTTGCTATGTTGTAGGTATGAAAGAAAAAATTACACTAGACTTCAAACAATTGTTTGCCCACTTTGATCCTATTGTTTCTATCCTACTGTTTGTTTAGGCCTTATGTTGGCCGTATTTTCCTCACTAATTCTCTTTTTTCATATAAATGAATTAAATATAAACACGTGTCTATCCATACAAGCGTGTATTTGACATAATTTCATTTTGCAGCTGTCACCAACAGAAATATTCCAATAATAATTACAACAACCCAAAATATGTACTGATTAAATTGATAATGTTGGAAAATTTTGTTATTGTTGTTACTGCTTGTTATTACACTGCTTTACTTGTATATGACTGTAATACGTCTTTGTTATGTCGGATGTTAACTTCATTTCTCCACATTCAATGACAAAGTACACACATATAAGCCCCCACTTTAAGCTATAATCACAGACTTACCCGTTTCTAGTTAGTTTGATATATAACTAAGCATATTTGCGGTAAATGTTGTATCTGTCTGGTATGATTCAAAAATGAATGCTGCTCACCTGGAACACACCGGGGTCGATATTTTAAATGGCTTGAGAACCAAGTGGATCTCGGCGTGTCTCATAAAATAAGGCAATAGCGGCGAAGTTTCTACCCTAATATTCTCTCATAGCAAATTAAAATTACATATCTGGGTTGTTGTAGAAAATTTAATTGATTACTTTAAAGCATCGCCACATAAAAGTGGTAATTTAGTTTTTATAAACAATATAAAAGCGCATTGTCTTTACAGGTGTTGTCGTGGTACACCTGGTGAGCATTTGATGTGATCGTAAAATACACTTAGCTGAAATCGCTTCATGGCTTCGTCTAGATCGAGATCCATCGACATTAAAATAGCATCACTGGTGGAAATTTAACAGGCGATTTTTCAAAGAGCCAGCTATAAAATCGATCATACAGCACAAACTCGTGTTGGAGATAAATCCAAAAATAATTGTGAGTATATACTCCATTCTATAACTCATAATTTTAAAGAATCTCGAAAATAGTGAAATAATTCTTATTGTCATTTATAAACCGTAAATTGAGTTATAAATCATTTCTACCTGTCATCCTCAAACTAGATCGAGATCTTCTTTAAATCGAACGCTTTGAAATCAATTTTGTACGAATTCGGTTAGTCACAACTATTAATTAATGTTAGTGGCATTTCTCATTTTCTCATTGTTATTAATTATTAATTAAATTAACCTTTGTCACTATCTAAGCGCTAATATCAAAGACCGCGCTTATCAAACTGTCCGGTGGTGTTTCCAACAACTTTATCGAATTGGTAAAGTTTGTATTGTAGCTTAAAATCAGATATCAACGGCATAGCATCCGAATTGTTGGGAAATTGTTGGGCAATAATAAAAAAAAACACACACACACGAGCTATTTAATCGGCGCATCGCTTGATTGAAACGATGTGAAATTGAAGACGCCACCGCTCCCCAAATGTCCCACATATTAGCTTTTGTGTGTGTGTGGTCGATGCTATTGTCCTCCAATACAAATGTACATAAATCTCCCATCTCCCGAGGATTCTTTGACACTCCTGTCGAGAGTTCGGTGTGTTTGGAGTTGGAAAAAAAGCGGATATAGAATTCGCCTACAACTCACAACAACAAATCAAATCTCTGGCGGTGACAGTTAAAGAAAACCCATAAATTTTCGCATATCGAATTACCCTAATTATTCTTGTTGCTGTTTTTGTTGTGATTGTAAAGAAATTCTGTCAAAACCGGCGCATTTTAATGAAATTGTTTCCATTCAAAGTTTCGATTGAAAGTTTTTAATCGTATTACATCTAAGCGGATTTTGTATTATTTTGCTTATACCGGTTTGGTTTTGGAGAATTCGTCGACAGAATCAAACATAAATTGAGCAGAGCTCCCTTTATAAAACAGTAAAAGTGTCCTATATCATTCACACATTTAGCCGCAAGTATCTATAGAGATTTGTTTGTGCGAGGAATATACGGAGGTATAAATCGGATTCTCTTCGAATTTGTTAAATTGCCGATTATTCTAAAGAAAAACTGTACATATACGCAGTTTCGTGTTGAAATATCGATATATAAACTTGGTGGTTGTTTTGTCAAAAATTCATGAGCGTTACGATTCCATTAATAATAATAGTGCGATGTTTATGGATCGTCAAGAAGAAAATCCGTTCAATTTCGGTACAACGATAGAATGCCGATGAAATCTAGACCAGTAAGTTATATACGGTTTTGTTTGTTTTACATGAAATCTGATGACTGCTTATGGTTTCTGTTCAATAGCGGAACCCCATAAAAAGCAACCCTCCTAAAAACACTTGAGACACATGTTAGTGTGTGTCCGTATATTTTACAAGGATCCTCTATACAATATGTTGCCCAATAAATCTTATTATACGGCATGCGGGCAACAACAAGGGCATATCCTTGATGAAATATTTATAGATATTTTTTTTGAATTGTTAAATGCGTTATTTTAACATAAATTTTTAATTGGAATAATAATTTATTTTCAAGACTCGTTCTGAATTGTAATTTATTTCGTGTCAAGTGTTGTATTTCAACCAACAACATTCATCTAAATATACCAGTGTTTAGTTTTATTCTTCCCGATATTACACACACACAGGCACTCCAATAAACGATTAATTGCTTTTAGGTAAAACAAAACATGGAAAAAATAACGAAGGAAATAACGAATTGGTTCAATTAATTCCCGTATAATAAAATTCTAGATCGGAAAATGATTGAAATCTTTTTTTTTTAAAATTTATACAAAATTAATTGCGATACATGCCGAAAATTGTTTCGACAAAAATGAAAACATGCCGTGAAAATACCGTACACCTATTATTTTTGGATATTTTTAGAAGGTATCTATTAAAAAAAAAGTTATTTTATGTCATTTTATTGCATGTTTGCGTGTTAATGGGGTAATTTTTTTTTGTTATATACGGTTAATTTATGATTATTTTGCTTTACAATCATCAATAAATAAAAACATTTTTTGTTCGTTTTTGTTTTTCTATACAATATTGATGTGAATGTCTTGCTTGTCTGCAATAATAATTCCATCGAAAATAATGAAACACGTTCCTTGTTATTATTTTTAATTAAAAAGCTGTTTGGTCTGCTTCTGATATTTGT
>JAZBGW010000238.1:19366-32279 GCA_037464815.1 Mylabris variabilis
TTGTCGATAAAATGAATAATTCAGTGTGAATATCCAAAAATCCATAGTCCAGTTGACGAAATACGTTGGTTCACGGTTATCCCGGCGCATCCACCAATTTTACACAGCTATATTGCAACACATACAGTAGAAACCCATTTAATCCGGATAAACTCGGATATTAAAGGCTCGCCGAATAAAACCGCGAGCCTTAAGAATCTGGCCGTTTCTGGGGTTTTAAAAGCAGATCTTTGCAGTTTCAATAGTGTCATTTATTCGATATTTTTAATAAATACAGTTGTTGAATATTTAATTTTACAATTATCAATTAATTTGGATTGTTAATGAGTTCCTGACATTATCGAATATGAATACTGTTATTAAGCATATATCATGCAATATGGTATTAATTTCAATAATGCAGAAAATAATTTGGATCACATTTTATAATTGAATTGTTCAATAAATTAACAACCTAATATGCATTTACATGTATTGAAAGCTATCTGTAATTATTGTCAATAATTTCGGATTGAAATTTGTATTATTTTAGTATTTGGAGGATGGTTTAATGCTTGATTAAAGTCCGCCTGTTTGTTTATTGTGGAAATTTAGGACTAGACGCAGGTGGATAATTCTGTGACAAGTCAAATTGAAGTTACACTGAAAATGCCACCATCAATCGTCAGTATATTTTTTCCGCCTACGGTTGATCCTATCTAGACTGGAATAAAATTTCGATTTCTTATATTTTCACATTTTATATGATATATATATGTAGGATGGTTCGTGATGATGAAAAGCAATTTTGAGTCTTTCACGTTACGAGATTGGATTAACGAAAAAAAAAGAGAAATCGTAATTACATCGTATTGATTTGATGTTCTTTTAATGTGAGTGAAAGCAGTAATCTCATTTCCACCCAACCGTGTTACGTGTTATCATACTTATCTTTTATAATAAAAAATGGGTGTGTTAGATTATAGCGCTAGCATAACAACTCTAGAAATTACTCTTTATTTACCACCGGCAGAAATTACAAACATTAAAACTTTATATCTAATTTACTACTACAGTTTTTCGTACTTTTGTTTTAACTGTTCTGCACATATCCATTTACTTTTACTCTTTTAATTAATGAATTTCATGGCATTATTCTGACCAGTTTGCGTTTTCTTGTCTCTTGACAAATACGCCAGCCTGCTTGCTTGTCCTACGCTCTGAACAAACAACTTTTTACGGTCATTTGTTAAATGAATTTAAAGAAAACAGTGAGTGTTTAATTACAACAAACTGTTCCATTTTATGAACGGTAATATGTCAACTGACAAACTGAAACTTGTAATTGCCGGAAGAATTCCTGCAACCTTCTCGTTTTGTACAGGCGTCGTCGTTATTCTCGTGGACGTAAAGATCGAGATATTTCGAAGAAATACCAGAATCGGTAATAAATCAAATTCCAACTTCCAAGCCCTATGTCAAATCGATGCCAATGATGTTAAAAACAATAGTATTGTGTCATCGTACAACAATACGAAAGCTTTATTTGATTTCATGCGACTTGAATATCATCAAATTTAATCACCATCACATTTTCGTTTCGTTATGATTGATCAAAGAATGGAAATAAATTTATGGAAAATTTTTTGGTGCTTCACAGGGGATACTGAATGGCATCGTTTTAGTACACCTGGATATTTTCCACTGTTCACAGCCATAACCATAGATTCTCGACGACAAAATGTTTGTCCCTGACGCAAACTTTATCATGAAAAGAAACTACAGTTTACATATTTCACATAAATAGAACTCAAACTTTGATCATCATTCAACTCCTTCACTCGATCCGTTATTGAAGGCAAAATGCACGCACATAAAGAAGGAAAAAAACCGGGGTAGGTAGATATCTTAGTAGGGCTTTGTATAATAGAAAAGGTCACTTTTGTGTCGGCCATGTCTACAAAGTATCCATTAAAAAAAATGAGTACGCTCTTCAAAAGGTTCACAATCCGGAAACGGTGACAACAGCCTAAACATAATGTTTAACCAAAGATAACCGACGATTTTTGTCAGAAAAGCAAACAAACATCCTTCTACAATTTCGAATAAAATACGAGACATCTTTCGAGATAAATAGAAATATATAGAGCGTCGTAATCTTGGAATTGTTGAAGACTTGTGTATAGAAAGCAATATTATAGAGAATGTCGGGCTAGACGGCCGATATCATCTCTACCAGACGAATTGTTTACTTTCTGTAAATATAGAATTGATATTTCGATGAATGTATGAGATTTTATAGAAACATGACAATGGTGTTGATACCCATCAAATTTTGGCTTATTCACTGTTATCACTGTCCGTCATAGGAAATTTAATAAGATTCTGTTCTTAGATTTCTTTCGGTATCGTTGGCAAAATTCACCACACTTTGTATGTATTGTTATCATTTTTTTGCGCCGATACGAGTGGGCTTCAGAACGAAAATCAATAGGCTGAAATCAAGGATATATGTTCTTTTTTAGGGTGATAATAATATTTAGAAGATCTACTATTTCTCTTTTTATTAAAGCTGAGATAAGTCAAGAGAATTATTGAATATTTCTAGAATTTTCACACTCTTTGGAGAGGAAACTGTTTAAAAATTTTGCATATAGAATGTGACCATTGAGAGTACTCATGCAGAATTAAACTATATAGTTTTATCGAAGAAATCTTGTGGAAGACGCTTTTAAACTGCATTTTCTCCTCTTCTAGCTCGTTGAAAATGTCCAATAATTTGAAGCGATATTTGCGGGAAAACAAGGTAAGATTTGGTGGATTATGCGGTAGAAATAATTGAGCGTTCTTTTACATAATCATCGTTTCATACAAAGTAACTTGAGTCTTATTTGTTGAAAAATCGTCTGGGATTTAAGACTTGTTTTTGAGGAAATAAGACAAATCGGGAAGCTCATGAAAGACAACATGAACGAAAAGTACTAAAGATGGAGACTATTCAATATCTTCCATCAACTATCGATATCAATGATGTTTTGGTGAAATGTTGCGCCATCAAATCAAGCCGTAAAAGATTATTAAGAGACGAGACATATATCAAAAATATAAATTGGAAAAAGGTTTTACCCAATAAGCATTTAATTGTGGGTTAATATATCCCAAATTTAGATTCTGTCATGAGATTGATAAGGGTAAAATTACAAAACAACATATTAATGTTTTCAGGGTCAGCGCGCATCTACAGCGTTATTCAACTACGGCGAAAAGTTCTTATAGCAACTTCCATTATTTGGCGATTCATAAAATATTTTAATGATTTATAGAAGGATCACTGGAGATGATTTTAGCCTCATTAGAACCTCGTAGCTCATTTGGACGTTGGTGCAAAAACGGTCGTTTTAGACAAGGTTGCGATCTTCGGAAATGAGTTAAACACACAAAAAGACTAAGAATAACTCTCCCAACAGTGCTTTTTTCCTTTTTTTAATTAAAAAAGGAAAAAAATCTCTTAAAAATACAAGATTTCCCATAAAGTCGACGATTTATAGCGTTGAAACGTCAAACTAGCAGCCAAAATCCAGAAAAATAGCCTAAACGGACCAAAAACTAGCTAAATTGACGCATTTTGAAGGGCGAAGCAGCACACGGACTGTTCTTCGACCAATTTCCAAATGAGCTACAAGGCTCTAGCTTTGCTAAAATGAATTGACAAATAATGGGAGTTGCTGAACTTTTCACCGTAGCTGAATAACCCTGTACATGTGAATTAATAATAAAATTATAAACCAGCAAGAGACGTCAAGTAATTTTCAGTACAAGGGGGCATAACATATAAGCGCCGGTCCTGAATATTTTAAATTTCTATTCTCTAGATTTTCTAATCAGTGGAAATTATAAGTAGCATCCCTTCAATAGCAAATAGTGGAATTTCTGAATCGTTGACCCAATTTAAACGATGAAATAGTATTCTCTGGGGTCGAAACAAGGCAAGAATTCCAAATTGTGAATCCTTCCGAATTCAAACAACACGAATACAAATGGTGATTCAGTTAGAACTTCAAATGGATGTTCTAAAGGGACAGGAAAAATAGTTTTTTAACGTACATACCATTATAACATCGATAACTAAAATTAGAGCTTTTTACAGTAAAATCTTGTCCCCACGACTATCGTAGATGGATTCTTAATATTTAATCTTAAAGCAGGAATTGAAAGATGGGATAGTTATTAAAAATATCAACTAGAAAACGAACTTAATAAGCACTTAAGATGTTTAAAATAAGTGATGGAGAAAATTATTTTAAAAAATAAAAATACAACCGCAATCTTTGATGGAATCGACAATCGAATCACAAAATAACAACACCACTCCAGCATCAATTAGCCTTCTATTGTTTAGACTTCTGAATCACTAGTAAAGATCAAATCGATTTTATGTGGCAAATTTCAATCGTTGTTTCCTTCTTCTTTGAACTTGAATCAGAGCAGAGACTGGAAGTTCTGATTTGTTGACCCAATTTGTACGATAAAATAATATTCTCTGCGGTCGAAACACAAGGCAAGAATTCCAGATTGAGGCGGTCTGCTTCCAAACAAAAATACCCACGGTTAAACAATCCACTAAAATCTTCTTAGTGTGTACAGAATTCGTTCAAGATTTGAAAAATATCTATGGGAATTTCTCAAAATTATTCCCGTAGCAAAAGATTCCTTTTAAATTTCAGTTAAAATCGCTCTTCTATCAAAATTATTTTCATGGAGCTTGCAATAAATACAATTATTGATAATCAAACTACCAACAACATTAATGTTATTACTGTACTCTATTATGAAGATAATGAACTTTTAGGAAATTGATTTTGTGATTATTTATAATGTCATTAATTAATTCATTAGTTAATTAATGGACATGTAACATGTGTTTATTTATTCAACTTTAAATCCCCTTTTATTCAATATGAGTGGGTAATTTTGCAATTTTACGGTCACATATTGTATCTATATAGTAAATTAGTAACATCTATATTGATTGTATAGACATTTATTAACTAAACCGAATAGAATGTGGTGGATTGGCTATATGTACAAAACGATTGCATTACAGTAATTGAGTTGGTAGTTATCGTGTTATTTAGAATAGGGGTGTTTTAGCTTTCGTGTGTGTTATTATTATTATTATTAGTAAATGGTAGTATATACAACTGTAGTTTCTAGTACTGGGCAAACGGCCAACAGTTCTGCCACCATTCAAACAATGCCCACACACCGAATTGTTTGTGAATACAAAACCCGAAATGCAATGATGGCAGTTTTTGGTCTCAATCCATTTTTTCCCCTGATATGTAATATCTCCTTTGAAACGTAGACGATGGAGAAATATTACAGAAAACACATGGTCAATTTATATTTCAAATCTGTGCCATATTTATTCGACATAAATAAATAGAGTTTGTAGTGTTTTATAGTTGGATAGCCACATTGAAATCTTCTCGAGGGCAAAAGATTAAATTTTGATAAATTACAGCTTTAAATTTACCAATACACGATGATTATTTTATTATTTATCTCAATTTCTTTGTGTAAACTCTATCCAAAAACTACTTCAATTCAATTCAATTCAATTCAATTCAATTCAATTCACCGATATTGTCGGTGGTAAAATTGATTCAACTTTACTGTCATGTACAAATATGGCTACTGGAATGGTTTCAACGTTAATCTTTTATTATTGTACCTATAAAAGGCATTTACTGTTTTATCTAGAGATGCCTTAACCGACAACTTTTTTACGATGATATGTTTGAAATGAAGTTATATGACGTTGAAGCGTCGTTTTTTTTGTGTTTCAGTACTGTTGCTCGGGTAGTAAACGAGAATTTTAATGTTACTTAAAAAGTCATTACAAATCTTATTTTCTTTTCATCTACACGTTATTATCACACCGGCAATACCCTAAGGGACGGTATTTTCGTATTCAATTATTCAAATGCATTTAAACAGAGAGCTTATCTTTGGATTTACATTTTGTTGAAAGTCTACAACTAGTCAATTTTATGATTTAAGATGCGCTACTATATATATAAAAAAATGTATCGTCTAAAGTGTGATGGTGTAATATTATTAGCTGTCGATAACAAGATAAGCTAGGGGTACTCGTTCTTAGCTTAGAGGGCAGATTTCCAAGCCAAAATGTGTCGGTTTAATAGCCTGCATATTCAGAACGGCCATAGAAGCTGGTATAGAAGAGTACTTGAATAGGGGATGACAAAGCCAGTTTTATTGTGTGAGCCCGTCGTCAGTTCAACTCCCTTGGCTACTTGAATAGTGTGCTACAACGTCAGCACTTTTAGTGCTACTGCGAAAGATTGATTTGATAAAGGCGTTCTCGAGTCTAGTTGAAAGCACACACCGACCCATAACCATAACACCATCGCCGTCTTTATCGCACAGTCACCTATAATTGTCGATTTTTCTGTTAGAATCTTAATGATTAGTTGTCGAAACGAGGCGCAAATCATCGATAAATACGTGTTGTAGACGCGAAAAAAACACCGCTATCTGATGGGAAATATTTCCCAAATCCATGTCTCAACCTGTCTACATTGACAAGAAAATCAATCAATTGCGCGATCTTTTAAGAAAAAAAATTGTACGAAATTGAACGTTTCAATAAATGATGGATAACCTGAGGATATTAGAATCTACATAAAGGACGCAACATGTATACGTTAAACTAAACGTTGGAATAAAATTATGATATAGATGTTGCCATCAAAGTTGTATTTTGGAGATTAATGTATTTGAAATTGGCTCGTGTTTTTCACAAAGACGTCCACGTTTTCTGAAATTAGTTAGATCGAAAATGATCGTTAGTGTTCTTTACAAGATTAAAAAAAAGCACGATAAGAAAAAGCTGTTTGAAACGATGTTCAATAAAGTGTATGATACAATTTATTCTTGCTCTACTTGGTGTGAAGATAGAAAATAGAAACCCTGAAATCGGCCATAGAGAAAGGAAGAAAATTACTACATATAACAAGGTACAAAAAAAAACACGAACCGAATGAAAATTGCTATATTCTTTTATTCTCTTTCGATGCTATCGCTAACAAATCTCTGATTTGTACCTACTGTGTTTGGTATTTTGTCTATTCAAGAAACTTCATCGACTCTACATTTTATGAACCGTAAATATACACAGCTTCGATATTATTACAAGTAACCCTCGATTTGAATCAAATGGTATTATCTCGACCATAATAATTAAAGCGTTTTAAAACCGTCATTTAACAAGATAATTAGTTTGGGATAACGATCAATGCCCATCACGCATTGAGCAAGTAGAGCTGATCATAAAGGATCATCTATGACTTTAATTGTAACGTTGCGAAACGTTTGGACACGAATTCATACAATAAAGTTGTGGCATTTATCTCTAATATAAGCAAACCAGATGAGATCCTTTGGGACTTACCGACCAATGTTTGCTTCACACCTCACTTACTCTTAATTATAACGCTTATATAACCGGATGAATCAGCTACTATTCCATGTGCAAAATTTAATATAGTCACAGAGAATTTCATTCTTTTTAGAAATTCAATAAAAACACAAAGAAGTCGATCAAGCTTGTAACTAATTACTAAATCTCGTACATGTTTCTGGTTTAATTACCGTAGATAGACAGCAAATTGTATGTGTAATGTGTTCAAGGGTCCTCTAGAGATTAGGCTTGTGAAGCAATCGTAAAATCAAAGAGATCTCAAAATCCTAAACATCAAATTCTGGGTGATTGTTGTGAATACGCACAAACAACAAGGATTCGTTTCCGGTGGCGAGGAGACATTGAAGCATTTTTTCAAGTGTACACAGAACATTGTTGATCATAAATCTTCCTCGTTCAGGTTACAAATGGTCGACATGTATTTATGCGGCTGTTTGTCGGCAGATATCCAACTCGGCCAGTTTGTAATTGGTTCCTGGGCTGCTATAGAGTTGTTGTTCCCAATAGACTAAAAGACCGGTCAGTTACTTATTCCAATTCCCTATGTGATGATAAACATTTTTTTTCTACAATCTGCTAGTTGGTTGTTATTGTCTCAACGGATGTCTTTGTTTTATGAGCGAAAGAATCTTCGAATCGATACACATTATAGTTTCGTCGTCTCGATGTGGATGTAGATGAAAGGTGGCTTGTGCAAGCGTCAGATTTGTCCAAAATTCAATCAAATCCTGTAATTTTGTGGGGACAGGACGTCCGTTGCAGATACTGTGAGACAACTGTTATTTACAATGAATATTTCCCCAATCGACTATTTGAGTATGTGCAACTGATTAACATTACAAATTATCTGTCAATTGTATCAGTTCGATTAATAATTAGATGTCAAAATGCAGGGCAAGTGATTACTACCACCTTTCAACCTCAATTCGGAAATCAACCAAATCGATTCGCATACGTTTGGTTGCAATCATTTAATGCATGGCCTATTCCAAACCAATCAACTACAAATTAACAATATTTGCGTTAATAATCTGGTTTAGAATGAAGAGTAATAGAGCACGCATTGTAAATTTTCAATTAATGCGCCACAAAGAAAAATTACCAAATTTTTTCAACGATTTCCGCACATACACAGCCGGAGAAAATCCGATTTTTTCCTTCGCTGCCACAAAGATAAATTCTCTCGTACATTACACTTGTTATCTTTCCAGAACATTAAAGCTTTTATTTTATTTTCGTTCGTTCTTATTAACGATTAATATAATTTGTCCTGGTATCGTTATTGAAATATAATCAATCCTGAAACTCTCGATATTTACATTATAAGAATAAACGGCGATAAATTCAACGTTTGGTACAATAAGAGAGGCTCAGCGAATGAATATGAAATCGAATACATATTTCATATTTCCATAACGAATCAGACATGACGTGCATACATATATATAGTTTAAAAACTAGTTTGTATAATGTATACGAGGATATTTGCAATTTAAACACGCTAGAATCGAAGACAAATCATAACGTTGACTAGAATAGCGAAAAAGGCTAAATTGCTTTTATGTCGGTTAAATTGACTTAAATTATCAAAGATTACAGTTTTAGGACATCAAACATTGCTTGAATTTCCGGCTTTTCACGTCTCAAAGTTGTCATTTCAAGCGACAATCGAGCTTTTGCAAATTAAAACAAAATCACTAATTTGAAATTTAATTAATTGATTAATTAGTTAGTAGAACCGTGAAATTTATAAAGTAATCTTGTACGGTGATAAGTGATAAGAGAAACTTGGAAAGTGTGAGTTTGTGTGTCGACTACACTCTGTATGCCATTTCCTGTGTTGTGTGTTCTGTTTTTGGTGTTGTTTCGACATCCTGTGCGATATGAGCCGTTTATTATATAGATTGTTGTGCGGTTGTGCTATGTATATACGATACTAGAACACATTCGACTCGTAATGGTATTATAAAAGGGTTACTACCACAATTTAGATACCCCAATTTCATTGCAATATTTCCACTGATTCATTATTATATTGATTGATAAGCCTGACCTGTAATACAACATTATACTGCAAAAATGTCCATAGTAATTTTAATATTATTGTAATATTACTATTTTGCAAAAATTTGTTTAGTTTTATTACAACACATATTTTTAAATTTCACTAAACAAATTGTATTAAATAAATTTAGTATTTTTACAACGATGTATTGTCATTTTGCTATGTTGCTACAACTTATACCGAATCAGATTGAAAATTTTATAAAATTACTCTATTTGTAATCATTGTAAACAATGAAGCCGGTACAATATTTTAATTCAATTATATGGAACCGGAATGAAAATAGGGCCCGTTATATTTTTGCCCAAAATTGTTATCAAATTAGGAAATTTCTAAAGAGCTCTATGTGGGAGTAATCCGGTTCTGTAGTCAAAATTTTACTTTTTATAAATTGTCAAATTTCTACCATTATAAGTTAAAATTCCGACTTGGATTTTTTTTTATTGTACTTCTTTTAGGGGCGTAATTAGGTTGTCCTATTGGGATCTCAAATTGAGATGTAGTAATTCGGATGGTCGCATAAAAAACAATTGTAACTAATCTCCTTGTTAAGTTTAATCGTTCTAGACATATGCTCCTTTTGTTATTGAAAAAAATTAAAGAAAATTGTTTTCGATTCTGAAAAATTGGATTTTTCAGGAACCGTTTGCTCCGAGGGCCCATGAATTAGTTTTCAAACAAACTGTTGTACGACTTTTTATCTTTAAAATTGTAGAAATTGCGTAATAAGAAAAATTTTGGCATGCCCCGACATTTTGGAATTTATTGAAAATTTTCCGAAACGGAAAACTCCATTGGGTACACTGTGAAATGCTCAAATCAAGGCTGGTTACAGCGTTCAAATATCTCAGAAAATAAGCGACAAATCGATGATTAAATATTGTCACTTTTCCGAACTTAACCATATTTCAGATAACTCAAATTGCAAACCTTGATTTGTAATTTCGTCCACAATCGAATTCCAATCTTTTCAGGTCATTTACATACAGGGTCTTTCATGTAAATACGGTCAGTAGCAGTAACTCTTTTATTTATCAATAAAATCAAATACTTTTTACAAGAACTTGAAGGGTAGCACCTAGACTCTCTTTTGGAGGTGGAAACAGTCTTGTTCAACTTTTGAAAATAAAAGAAATTGACGTCAACTTTTGGAAATTACGCAATATTCAATTAAAAATTGTCACTTTTAAGAATTCATAGTCAACGAAACACAAAAATATTTTCCTTGAAAAAATTTTCTTTTACAAGAAAAAATTTTGAAATTCGTTAATAGTTGAGAGGGTGACTGATCTGTTTCAAGGATTTAGGTCAGGTACCTTGGAACCATAAATGTTTAAAGCTAGCAAGACGTTATAAATTGGAAGAAATACCCAATTCTGTCACTTTGATACACAACCGATATTTCTGTTATTCTATACTTCCTTTCTCTCTCTCTCTTCCTCTCTTCCTCTCTCTTTCTTTTTCTAGCTGGTTAAATTCTTCAGGAATTGACCTCTAAAAAATTCAAAAATTAAACTTGATGTTTATTTATTAATTTATTCTATTAAAGTGTGAATTATTCAGGATTAAAGTCAAAAACAACAACGATGATTGTTTTCTTTATTGGTGACATTATTAATAAAAAATTAGTAGCATCAAACAAAAAATACTGACAAAAATTCAGTTGTTTAGCGTCTGGAAACTTACACTTTTGAAAGAAAACTGTATAAAACGTACAGGTACATGAAATTATTGTAACTAGAATCTTAACAAAAGCAATCCTTTAAGCCAAATTTTTTGAGTAGTAAAACTTCCAAAGGAACATTATAGATGTGCATTTTTTATTCAAGTTTTTTTTGAAAAGAACTAACAACAGTAATGGTCAATTTCTCAAGAATCACACAAAAAAGTCAACCAGCTAGAGAAATAGAGAAAGATAGTGAGAGAAAAGGAGAGATGGAGGAAGTAGTCAACAACAGAAACATCTATTGTGTATCGAATTGACAGAATTGGGTATTTCTTCCATTTTAGTATATCCTGTCTAGCTTTAAACATTTATAGTTGCAAGGGATAGAAATCTCCTGACCTAGATTCTTGAAACAGATCAACTATTATTAACAAATTTTAAAAAATCTTCTTCAAAAGCAAAATATTATTTTTGTGTTTAATTGACTGTGAATTCTTAAAAGTGACAATATTAAATGGAATACTGCGTAATTCCCAAAAGTTGACGTCAATTTCTTTTATTTTCAAAAATTGTACAAGACCGTTTCCACCTCCAAAAGAAAGTCTAGGTGCTACCCTTCAAGTTCTTGTAAAAAGTATTTGATTTTATTGATAGATGAAGGAGTTATTGCCACCGACCATATTTACGTGAAAAGAACTGTATTTTTAGATTCAAAACTACAACACAGAATTGTAAAATTGCAAAACGAATCTGATTAAAATAAGATAGAAATTAGCAAAAACGTAAATAGACGTTGTGTAAACAGAAGAATGTTTTCTAAAAATGAATCCAACGATACATTTTTAGTAAGTTTAGTATACAATTGTTTAGTAAAAATTTAATAAATTTACTAATAATGTCTAGAGTGTACGGAGTGCACAAAAGCACCGTGATAACAACGTTATGTAATGGAGATTCATTATTGTAACGTAAATTTATTTGAAGAAACTGAATTAGGCCACATTAATGTTATCGTTAAAGATCAAAAGGTTGCACTTTATCAATGTCATCTGAATTCGTTCTGACGGAGACTTGAATGATGAGAAACATCAGATAAATGGACCCAGTTTTTCGACATTTACAAAAAAATTAAAATAATTACGAGTGTTTAATGAATAAACGCGTCTCATATTTTCGTATAGATTAAATTAATTTAATGAGTAAATATTCAACAACTTTGTGGCTCTTATTGCTTCTCAAAAAACACAGTTTCATAGAGTTTTAATTGTGTTCCATTTGCCAGGAAATTATTAAATATTTTATGCATTTTATGCATTTATAAAATTGTTGAAACATTTCTCAAGACAATCAGTGTTTTAACCACAATTTCGACACAAAGGCTCGTATTCTATAACTTGAGCAGCTCGGTGACTCTACCCAAGCAAAACAAGACTATTATCATTTCTAGAATAGCACAAACGCTGCTAGAAATAGATGACAGTTATTGTAGATAGAGATTGTCTCTAAAAAGTTACAGAATACGAGTCAGATTATATTTTATAGGATATATATCTAGAGGATTGTTTTGTTTTCGGCCCTTACTATACGTTAGACTATCTTGTGTTACTTGTACAAATTCGATTAGTAAAAGTGTGTTATCAGTTTTCTATTCCATCCAATTTTCCTAATCCTACATGGCTTATCTTGTTGTAATCGCTTT
>JAZBGW010000239.1:0-10302 GCA_037464815.1 Mylabris variabilis
ACCAAGACTTTATATGCAAGACCAAGACTATTTTAGTCTTGGTCTTGGTCTTGCTTTGCTCATCACTACCCAACATCATCAGAAGTTATTTTAGCAACTTCTAAATGAGCTACGTGGTTTTACTTTCGCTAAAATGATCTCAAGGGACCCCTCTACGAATACTTGAAATGTTTTTCAAATCGCTCGCCCGCAAAAACGAGTTTTATAATAATTAACCACATTTAGAAGAAACACCTTGTATGTACTATCTATTATATTAGACTTTGGGGGTTTAATAAAAATCGTAAAATGGCAACTTTTATATCTTTTAAATCGATCATTAAAGGTCTACAGTGAAAGTAAATTAAAGTATCTGGATCATGTTATTTCGTTTTTATTGTCATCTATGTAGTGGGAATTTTTATAGTGTTTTATTGGATATTGTAAGCGTACAGAATTTTCTTTATCTAATGATAAATTAATTGTTGCAATATACAACTTGACCTCAAATATGATGTAAATCATATGGTGTTAAAATAGAGGAACAATAACAATATTACAATTCTATGTGTATATTAGTTTATATATGTCTGTATGTTTTCATATCTAATTAAAATCTCCCCGTTTCAATTTCCGCCATTGTGTTTGGCTTTAGAATTGAGTTTTGGAATGTGTAGAGGAGTTTGTTTCTTCCATGACTATATGCCATATCAAGGGATGCATAAATATATATACTACGTATCCTTCCAATAGTGTTTTGCTTTTATAGTTTTGTATAGGCAACAATTTCCAACAATAATCTAATTAGTATCTAAAAGTACACGGTTTTGTTCGAAAATCAAGTTCCAAATTAGGGGGAATTTTCCTCAAGAATTAAACATTTTTCCATTACTCAAACAGAGGGGGAGAAACCAAATGGTTCGACAACAGTTCAATTTTCTATCTTATTGCAACGGTTGATTCTTCTATCGCCAATACAAACCAAATAGAAATATAAAATAATGTCAATCGACAATATTCTTCACTTTAAACCAACCGTTTTCTTTCTATTCCATTTGAGAAGTAAACAAAAGTATGAAATAGACTTGGTTTTTCAACACTTTTAATTCCATTTATTAGCTCGATTAAACTTTCAGAGATTACAGTTTTAAAATGTACTCCTGGTGAAGTGTCAAAATGTACGAATTTTTAATTTAAATGAACAATTGTTGCCTAATTGAAAACCAAAGGATTTTTTTCGATGAAAATTATTTACATATACTGATTGCAACAATGTTATTTCTGTTGGGAAATTAAGATTTAAATCGAAATAAAAGTTGTTTTATTTTTCTAATATAAATTGTGTTCGATTTCAGTATTTTTTTGTAGTAAATTAATGTTTCAATTCAAACTCTGTAAATGTCCTCTTGTCTAAATAATATTTATTCGAAATAAACGACTAAAGGGATACTCTTATGAGAGAGAGGTTACGTAATACATAGAGGTATAGTATGTATGTAGATTTTCATGTGAGTAGGGTGTAGTGATAATATTTCAAAGACAGTTCCATCTGTAGATAATTACCATCTCTCCCGGACTTGAGCAGCTTAAATACACCACAATCTTCCTCTGTTTATTGCTGCAATTATTATGCATATTCTTCAGGGTACCAAAGGATTATCTCTAGCTAGGTAATTACAGGCGAGATTGCAAAATCACAGACGACGGTTTCGTTGAATTTTATCTTTGGTCGGCAGCTTTACCACACCATCATTAAAATTATATTGTCGGCAACAGCAGCAGCACAACCTCTTCCCTCTTTCGTTTAACAATTGCTGAATAGAATTGCTGGTTCATATATGGAACTATCACAACTCATCACCAAAAATTATATTTCATTATTATTATGAAAAGCGTACAAACGTTATCGTGTTTGATGTTTGGTAATTTAGCATGTTAAAACTTGATGTTATGACACGATTTTAAAAGTTTTTGAAGAATGGCGAAAAGAAGATTGGAACAACACTAGAGGATGGATGGAGATTTGCCAGGATAAGCGTTATCCTTCATACTTTAAAGTTATTTCAGTTTTGGAGTGTTGTTGTATGTTATATTTGGAAGGGGTTGCTGTTACTGCTGGTGGTGGTGGTGGTGGTGGTAGTGGTAGAAGGTGCGGGCGTTTAAAAAATGTCGAGCGTTATTAGCATGAACTTTGCTACTTTGAAAGTAAAGTAATACAACTTGAAGCTTTTTAACTTGTCGGTACAGAAAACTGACAGTAATTGATCGTTTTACGACTTGTAACTAATAGTAATACTAAACTTGAATGTATATGCATTTTTATCATATATGATGTATAATAATTATCAATCAAAAATCTGCCAACTGTACGTGTTTTTTCTTCTTTTTCTTTTAGGAATTATATAAATTTCAACTTAATAATATTAGGGTTGATGAGTTAATTTCCATTCGCTTTTATTCCGGTTTGTGTATTTTGTAATTATTGAATTAGTTATTATACGGAGATCGGTAAAGACTTCGGTGATGAATAAAGATTTTAAAACAAAGACCGAATTATTGCTCTCAATCAAAGACTTTAAACAATTGAAGAGGATTTTGGGACGGAGACGATCTCACGCTTTCTCTCTCTCTCTCTCTCGTCAGTAATTAATTAAATTGCAATCACACCTTCTAGGAGTGCTGCTACTGGTTTATTATTAGGTCATAGTTGCTTATTATAACCCCTTATACACGTACACCATACAATGCTTATATAGATAGAATGAGGGGGGCTTTACGTTCCCTTTTCAAACACTGCATAATTAATCACTGACACTATTGTTTTAAAACTTCCATCAAGTCTTATTAGCATTAATTTAGCAACGAAATACAAAAAAAAATACATATTTTATGTAGCATGAAATTGACATTTAATCATTTGGGGCAACAGTGGATTAATTTTGTCATTATTGTTGATGAGTTTCTCATTGGTTTTGTTGTTTTTTTTGCTTATTTCTTCCGGCTGTTGCAATTTCGGTGAAAATAACATTTGATTGTTGAAAAACGAAAATAACTTGTACAGAAAGCGTTCGAAAATCAATTGGTAAATCGGTGATATTGTTGTTGCTTGACATCATCATTTTATGTACTTTTGAAAGTGTTTTACATTTCCATTGTCTATTAGAAATATTTACAAACATCCGAAATGTTGAGATAATGTTGTTTTGTAAAATTAGATTATTAATATTACACATTTAACAAATGATGATTATTTGTTACATTTCGCTGTGTATTGGATTTTGGCGATGGTCTCTAATCGAATCAGTTTGATCAAGTAATAATTTCAATTGGATAATGGACAACGCCTATAATGATTTGAAAACTAATCAATACTTTTAATTGGTCAATTTTTATTACTGATTTAGTAAAGTATCGGTTCCCGATTTGTTGTTTTTTGTTGTTGTTCCTGTTATTTTATCCTTTCTAATTCTCTGTCGGCTCTAATGTCCTTCAATCATTTGTCACATGTTTCTCAAACAAATAAAAATATATATATATAGGTGCTCTATTTTTTTTCTGTTTTGTTTTGTTTTGTTTCAATTTATTGCTTTGTTTTTATTGCCCCCTTCATTGTTATACTGACTGGTTCTCTGTATAAAACACCAATATATTGATGGTCGTAATTCAACCGATTGTTTGTGTTTACGGTAGTGACAGGTGACATTGTAGATTTGTGCCACAGAACGTTCTCTTGATGATGCTGCCTGCTATTACTATTGCTGCTACGATATAATTAGCTTCAACTGCAGACACTGATTGCAAATTTATGCCCTTTATTATAGTATGCACACCTACAGATAAATGCTTTAGATCTTATACTCCCCTGTGTTGTAAGTTATAATGTCTCATTTCCTTGTTGCATTATAAACAGCAATTATACGTGTATACGATGAGAATAAGATAGTGAATTTAGATAACAAAATAGTAGGATGAGAGAGATAATTTAACCTACTATATCCACGTTATCCTTTCATATTGTCATATTATGTTTGTTTGTCAAAATAAGGAGTAGATAAAGTTGTAGATATCGTATCCAAACTGTCGGTGGCTGTTGTTGTTGTTGTTGTTGCTGGTCGCCAGTAAACATGTCAAAATTGCAGAGGTGTTTGAATTTCTGTGTGTATGTGTATATGTGTGTGTATCTTACCAGTTTCCGCTCTCCGTTTCAATTTGTTTCGGTGTTGACGACGCACCAAATATGACAGACGGCCTTTCTACAAATCCCATCACATCGTGCTACCGCTTATTCAATATATCTACGTATAGAAAAGAATAACGAAAAACACAACACAAAAGAAAAGTGAAGAAATTTTCGATAATTGTGCTTGTTAGCAAACTGCCTACGTTGGCTCTTTTAATTCAACAAACAGCAACTACCACAATTCATTTTGGGCATTTTATGAAAGTTTCTATAGTCGTCCTATTTAGGATTTTCATCAATCTACCATCATTTGCCAGTATTAATGTATATAGTCTTCAAAGTTATTTTCATTCCCCTATCTAACATAGAAAGTTGTGACATGGATTTCAACCAATAACTAATATTTTAACAGATGTGACGGATATTAATAAACGGGCAAATGTTGGAAGGGCTTAACGCTTCGATTATAAATGGTCGGTCGTATCATCTGTAACGTCTAAACTGAGACGTTTGTCAATGCTCTTTTCGTATAGAAGGTATAGCAAAAGGCGATCCCCTGTTAACCTTATCACCGTGAAAAATTACAGTTGTGATTATACGAATTTAACAGTAGGCAGGTACCTTTTTTGTAAAGAAATAAAATGTGGTAAAATGTTAGAAAGTGGATTTTCACGATTAGGGGGTGTGTTGGTTTAATTTTCCACAAAACTTTAAGTTTGTAGTGAAATTTAAGACCAAAAGTCACACTGTCAGTCTTCTACGCATAATTCACAAACTTTAGAGATTTCCCTGTTGGAAAGCTTACCGGATTTACGTAATTGTTAGAGTACTTGTAGTTTGTGTTGTGGTTTTCACAATATTTCCGTTCGTTAACGAAAATCGTAGAGCTATATTATCAATGATATGACGACAGATGGGCATTAAGAAATTGGCTGAAACAACTTATAACGCACATATTCACATAAACACATAAAAAAAGCGTGCATGTCCATGTACATTCTAGCAAATTTGTATTGTTCGGTTTATGGTGCCCGTCTGCCGCATGCATCCGAAAACGTTCAGGAATTTCAAATAGATAGTTTGTAACGGTAGGAACGGGAGAGTCCATTTGATAAATTCGTTGACGATGGTATAATTCAGAAGTGAGGTCTCCGGTCGTAACTTCTAAGGAAATGCCGTCGTAATGTTATCATTAATTCCCATTAAATGTCTTGGTGAATCACTATTATTGCACCACTAGTCTATGTTGACAGGCATTGTGAAATATCCCGAATATATACCGGAATATATAAATCCAGTTGTATTAGGTTTTTTTTGTTTAAGCAAAAAAGACAAACGAATCTCATAAAGCAGTATATTAAGAAACGAGTTTTAGAAGCCAACAGTTTCTGCACTAGACCAAATTTTTAATGGTCGAGTGTAGGAGTTGACTTCTGAAACGAGTTTTTTTATACAATTTTGCATATTTTGAGCCTCCTTGCACCCGTATTTTGAAAAAAATTGAACCCGTGAAATTTAGGGAATTTTATCGTAATCGGTATCACTATTATATTTAGTTAGAAAATACGTTGACGTGTCTTTATATTTTTTTATGTATTAAAATCATAAATTATTGCAAGTAAAACATAGTAAATTAAACGTAAATTACAATTTAAATTGAAAATTATTAAATAATTTTTTGAACTAAGGCCTGGTTCTTCTTCCCCTTTTTAAACTCGCTTTAGCAACACCTTGCCTTAAATCTACCCAAGTGTGTTTACAGGCATTTTGGTAGGGACGGACTCTTATCCAAATATGTGTATAGCTACCACTAGCTCTGTTTAAGGCAAGATTTTGCTAAGGCGAGCTTAATTAGGGTAAGAAAAACCGGGTCTTAGTTTCTCAACCGTCATATGAATTCAAGTGAGAAGCATTCTTTGAAAAAATTAATTATCTTAGATATTTCCATACTCAAAGTAGTTGAGAAATATCTCATTTTCACACTATTTTTTATATCAAAACAAGTCTATTTCCAACACAAAATAGGAAAATTATTATATCTAGATGAAATTGCTGTCATTTGCAATTTGAAATATAATTCATGCTGTTTACATCACCTTCAAGGTCTATTATAGTTATGATGAAGATGTCATGCTGTGCTGGTTTTCTAGTATCATAACGCTTAGTCCTATTATTCGTATTACTTTTGCATCCCTTCTTGAAAACAAGTCGTTAGCAAACTTACCGTAGACAATCATAACTTTTATGTTAAATTATATAAGCGCCCGTTGGATTACTAACAAGGATTTGTATCCCTGTTGTTGTGAACTTGTTCCCAACGAAAATATTTCAAACATAAACGTACATACAAACATATAGTAAAACTATCTACTAAAAACAGTCTATGGTAGTAGTGTTCGTTAAAATAAAATAAATATAACTTGAAAGTTTTACAATTTACTATCATACTGTTGACCTGTTTATGGTACGTAAGTTGTAACCTTTAATTAGTGCATTATTTCTTTCCGTGTTGTAAAATTCATTGCATAATAAATCTTTTAATTCATTATGCTTTGTTTTTGCATGTCACAGAAATAACAAGGATGTAAATTTTTTCAATTATTTAAACGACCCAATCCCGGCGCATCCACCAAAATTTGCATTCAACTATTAAAAGAAATTCCTTTCATTATTGTTAAAAATATTGGAAATTTTTTAAATAAAACAAGTAAGCTTAGTTTTGACATCATCTGAAAATAGTAGAAGATTGACAATCGATTTCTCGTATATTTTTTTTGTTCACTTCGATAAAACTTAACGTCTTCCTCATATTTTAAGTTCTGACATGAACTGTTTAGAAAGTCCAGTCGACGGATTGGCAGTGTTGTAAAAGGCAATGTAGTTTTGGCAATATCATGATCGGTCGTTTCCTAATCCTATAAAACATATCCGAGTCATCGCTGGAAAGTTTCACAGAGATTAAAAAAAAAAGAAAAAGCGAAAGAAGAAAATACATCACTTTGATCTAGCATGAAAAATTCGTCAATGTCAATTTAATCTAACGTAGGTAATTGATTTCTTTTCTCTTGCTTTCCCGTTTTTTTTTTGTTATGTTCTGATATAAGTAGAGTTACTATTAAAAAAATCCTCGAAATGGAATTTTAAAATTTACAATAGGTAATAAATGTTTTTGGTTCTTGATCCTTTTGCTGCATACACAACGAATATAAAGCCTAGATCCCGGAAGGGATTCTCAACGTTTCCTATTTAATAAATTCATTCAAATGAAACAAAACCTTCATTTCGAAAAGGGAAAGGAACAATTTTATGCATTGGTCGCTGGTTGTTTGGTTATTAAAAATAACAATGTACGGGCGCAGTACGGGGGGATTGGGTTGGTACTACTCGTGCAAAATACGATATTAGCTTGTTTTTAGTTCGCCAACTATTTGTCTTCATTTCCTTTTGTATTTTCCTATGTATCATGTCTTTAGTTATAAGCTTTCGTTTGTTTTATATTTACATATCTCTTTGTGTCTGGTATATCGTTAAAATACAAAAAAGAGGAAAACACGTACACAATAATAGTAACAATGGTGAAACAAAAATAAAAATAACGAATATGGTAGAACAACGATAATGGAGAGTGTGATGATGACGATGGTAATGGTTATAGTAATCATAATAATAATTTAGTTAAATATGATGTATGCATTGTGATTTACTAGGAGAAAAAAAAACAGATAAACAAGATTTTTACACGTTATATCCCATCATATCAGATATTAATGTTGTAATTTTATCAAAATTAAAGCCCACACGGTTGTAATGAAACTTAATTGGTCAGTGGATAAAAACAAAACGTGTTTAGTAGCTTTACGATTTTTTTATATGAATATTTCAACACGTCCTCTCGATGCAAGTTGACCATGTTGAACCAAACAAAGTATACACGCCGTAAGTTCTTATAAAACATCCAAATAATTGGTCGGTACTCTATTGTTCGGTTAATTAAAACCGTCACTTTTATGTTTTCTTGACGTCAACTTCCTGTAAAGTATTATCTGAATTATCGTTGGAAAATTTTTAAACTAATTTCAAATTATTCTTTTTTCAGTATATAATGGGAGATTTTGTTTTCTTTAATTGCTTTAGTTACGATGAGAAAAAAGTTGAAATGAATTCTCTTATCATGTTGTGTTGTTTTTTTTTCCTCCATCCTCTTGTATATTTAAACAAAGCAGTAACGAAATCTACCCCAACACATCTATTCTTTAGGGAAAAGAGAAGAAAAAAGTATAATTAAAATGAATTTTCTTCGCGTTCTCTAGAATTATTATTTCCATTCTTATACTTCTTAAACTGTACTCAATTCTCCTGAAAATGAAACTGAATGAAACTCGTAAGATTTCATTACGACATTAATGATAATAATTGTATTTAGTTATCTATAATAATTTGTCGGTTGCATCAAAGGCTGAAGCAACGTAAATGTTAACTACTTTAATATCCATCAGGGCATGATAATCGCTAAATTTGAAGAGCTTCTGGCTTTCAAGGGGAAATTTAAGATCATGGCAAAATGGAAATACTTTGGAAAGTAATTTGAAATTAACTGAAATTGGCATGGTCGTTCCGTTGATATTGTGGATGTTCAAGTATTTTACAGTAATTTTCAGTAATTTAAACAGGAAGAAAAAACCTCTACCCTGTGGTGTGTTATATTAGAAGAATTGTCGTCCTATTTAGTATAATTTTTTCTTCTTCTTCTTCAACTCCACCGCCTAGTTTTGTATAGCCTCTACCCTAAATTAAGTCGAATCATCTTTTATGTCGTTGCAAAAAGTTTATGTCGTAAAAATCTCTAGAGAGAAACGTCGCGTTTGCCGTTTTTTAAATCTTACAAGAGAAAGAGCAGAACGCCTTAAAGTATGACAAGTTGAATAATTCAAAGAATGCCCGCGAAAAGATGTTAGGACGGTTGGCTTTTATGTCAAATATGTATAGGGTTGAAAATTGTGTAATACTGTATTTTTTTCTTCTTCTAAAGTAGTTGAAGAGGGGTAAAAGCAACAACCACGAGACTCTACTTGAGACTGTAATTTTCGCCGAATGTCTTCATTAACATATCTACTCTCTTGGTTATAAAAATATATATGAAAACAGAAGCTTGGCTCTAAGCAATTTTCAATTAAGATTTAATCTTCAAGGCTGGCGTACAGCCTATGTTGTTAGAAAATTACCCTGGCTGATAAGATTTTTATCAAGTGATTCATTGAAGTTGACGAAAAAATGAAGAAGGTATATAGCTAAAAGAAAAGGGAGATAAAAGAATGCGGATGAATATGGCAAAATATTAGTGTTTTGTTTAAAAAAAAATCGTAATTGCCGACAGATTCTCTCTCTTATTAGTTGCTTGCTTGAATGAAGACCATTCAGTATAAATCTTAATTAAAAATTAATTTAATACCAACGACTTTACGCTGGGCTATAAATGAGTGCTTTTGCAACTATAGTCCTCTTTCCATTTTGCCAACAAAGAACGGGAACATTTCAGATGCGATAAATTGGAAATAAATTATTTCCCGTAGTAGCGACTCATCCTTCTTGCATTAGAGATAATGTTTTATTTCGTTTCACACAAACGTTTCAAACCAATGTAACCGACAGATCTTTGCAAAGTTTCTGTGATTTATATTGCTGTTTTCTACACGTCGCTCCATTTTATTTGTCGATTCAAATTGATATTAAGACTTTTCCGGTTCTTTTTTCTTCTCAAAATAATATAAAGAAGAAAACGGAACTAACTGAGATAATCGAGGAAATTTTAGCAATTGTTGGTTTCTACAATAATTTTTTTCGTTTAGTCTAGGTTTTTTTTGTGTTATCGTGTTGAAAATACACCATCTGCAACACATTCTAAAGATGTTCAATTTATATGTGGAACAGTGAAAGGGAATTCGCCATAAAGTTGCACAAATGTACCAGAAAGCCTTTTTTTAACGATTTGTTATATTAGTGTTTTTTACGAGAACGTGAACGTTTTTCTTATAATGTCTTTATTAACATTTCAATGATGCATTTTGATGTTATTAATTCCATAATTTTTATGTTTTTGTTTCGTTCAGCTTATCGCTCATAAAATTAGACAAACTGCAAATTCA
>JAZBGW010000239.1:10371-25199 GCA_037464815.1 Mylabris variabilis
AAATTTTACCATTTATCAAAGAATCATTTTTACAAATATTATCGATAAAGGTTTCTTAATATTTTCCATCAATGCAATTAAATTTACTTTGATGTGTTTGAAATTGAAACGGAGAGTTTTATGTTTTTTAACTTTTTATTAGAAATAAAGGCTCATTTATTTTTGGTATACTTCACTCCAATATTTTCCGTTGCCTTTTATAGTTTCCATCACATTGATTAGACATTTTACTATCAGCTTCAGCTTTTGTTATACCACTTATAATCAAATAATAGTAAAGCATTCGGTAATTGTTAAACAAATACTAAAAGAATGATAAAAGAAAGTCACATAAAATAGTTATATTTGGAAAGTCACATAAAATAGTTATATTTGTTTCACACAGTTCTTATTCTATATCATTTAAAATATAAACAGTACTGCTGTATTTTTGATGTCTTCCACTTTGTATAAAAGTAGAATGGAAAATCACGAAAAAATTGCCACCATTTCAGGAAAATTTTGTTCTATTACTCCCAAGCGGGCTTTACTCGGACCGTTCCTTTGAGCCATCAATTTTTTAACCTCTTGGTATTGAATCGGGACAATTTAGAGCGAAAAAAAAACCTAGTAGCAGTTATAATGGTTTTAGTGACTTTTACCCCTATTAACCTTTTATTCTACCGATTAGTGTTAATGGACTTGGTATTATTCTTTAAAAAAAAACACTAATTATCCAAATTAATCCTGAAACATTTTACTCTTTTTCAAACAGTTTTTTCGATTTGTGTTTGACAAATCTAGAAAAGTCATCGTTATTTTTTCAGTCAAAGGGGATGATTTGGAAGTGCTCTGAGTTATAATTAATACAACACTTAATGTAAACGAATTGCCTCTCCTGTTTCTCAAATTGTGGATTGTAGCTCCTGTGGGAATCATGGAATCTTACTGTGTGTCAAGACAGAACATATAACAATAAACAAAGTTCACAGTAAAGGAAGTACGAGACATAATTGTTTTTATAAACTGTGTGTTTAAGTCGGTATATAATAAAACGAATTTATTGAAGACGAGAGAAGTTGGCAAATAAAAAAAATGTAAGATTTTTTTAGGTTCTACTAAAAGTTGTGGATATTGTTTTCACCGCATTAAACTCAAAAGTTAATTGAGAAATTTCCCGTATAATTCTTGTAATGATATTTAACGACAGAGATCTAGAATGAATGCGTTCTTAACAGTAGATGCAATTCCATTCGAATAATTTTGCAAATTGTTTTACGTCTGTTACCCTTAAAATATCGTCTTAGGGAGGAATACTTGTAGATAGATTGTGCATTAATTTAGCGTTTACAATGAGTGCACGAGTGCCACGATGAAAATAACCGAGCTTTTTCGGGGACTTACTTTTTTCTTAATCCTAGTATACGCGGGAGGACGTGCAACAATTCACGTCCTTGTAGAATTGATGGTCGAGTTTAAGCTCGATCTAAAGTGAATTAAGTTCCGGATCTCCATAGAGTGCAGCCATAACTTACGAAACGGGCAGGCCGTTGGTGGTGATGGCGGTGGCGGTGGTGGTAGTGGTAGTGGTAGTAGTGTGCTACTAGACAATGTTGCGAAAGTTTTGTTCTCTCCAAAGAAAATCCATTTGCGTATTCTGCTTATATTACCCTTTAGAATGTCCTCTCATACTTGAGTGCGAATATATATTGTACAAACTTTGTGAAATATTGTTGGAAGCTTTTTCAACAATCGGTCGGGTCACAAGCTTTCTATTGGAATATCTTTATAATTTCAATCGATGATTTTATCATTACATTGAATTATTTGTTTAAATTGTTCTAGATTGATGTTATTTAATTTTATAAATTATAATATCGACGATTTTCTCTCGTTTATTATAACATTATCTTCTACTATATCCACACTTCATCAACGTAATAGTACAATTGTCCGTTTTAGTCTATCCCCCTGTCACACGATAAAATTAAATGAACGAACAGGGTGCATTCAACAACATTTCGTTGCTGGTAATTGTTTGCCTTCCATTTAGTCAACATACATATATACGTAAAACATATACAATCCTATAAATGTTTATATGAAGGAATTTCTAACAATACGAATTTTCTACTATTCTACAACAATTTAAGTTAACATGGCAACACCTGGGACCGAAAGAGCTTGAAAAACGATGAGCCAGAAAATGCGAATTGAACATTTGTATTTCTTCTCGCCTACAGTCCATTGAAAACTATAAAAATAGTCGCACATCGATATGAATATGAATGAATAAAATTTGAAAAGCACCCCACATTCATGCTAGTGGTGTGCTAGTTGTGAATTGTTATAAATACTGTAAAAAACCACTTAAGGGTTGTTCATTTTCTTCTTTGTGTAAAACTAGTTTCTTTCATTTCCTCGTTTTTGTTTTTAATTCCTTAACCCTTGTCAGTATACTTGTTCTATATTGTTTAGCTTGGGTAAAAGGAGAATTGTTAAACAGGCCAGAGCAAAAAGTGTTGTGAGTTAATTATTCCTCTACAATAACGCCTAACGGTACTTAATTAAATGAACAATCGTATTTATTCAAAGGCGTCTCTTCGTGTTTTCCACCCCCGCTGTGTGTTGTATTACTCTATAGGAAGTATTTGTATTTGAATGCGCTAGATTTTTAAGGGTAGATGAGGGGTGGAAAAAAGAAACCAAATGAAAGACTTTTTTAGTGCTTATATAGAGCAGAATAAAGCTTATTATAATTAGTGTTAACAAAGTGAACACTTGACAAACGTTTGTTTGTTTGTTTATTTTAATTGTAGCTTTTCCTGTACAGTACAGTTCAGTTGCATTTATAAAAAGGACAAAACTTGTTTATCACTTAATACACACTCCGTCCCACACATCTCATTTATTAAATTCTCATAAAGAACGAGTTATAATGGAAGAGATATTTCTTGTTGCTTTACACTTATAAAACAATACCTTTTCAAATAGTGTAATTTAACTTTATTGCAGTTTTATAAAATTCAATATCCTCGTTATTATTATAATAATACCGAGACTACCTGAGTAGTTTTGTAGTAGTTTTCTTTTAATTTTCTTCGCTGTTTCTCTTTTGTATAAAATAATCCAACGAAGATTAAATGCGTTATTTTCTCGCAACCATCACATGTGTAGCGTTTCAATTTTGTTCGCACATACACATACAAAACTCCCACTGCAACCACCATCACCACACCACCATATTGTTTGTTGATTGTACGAGGGTGAGAAATAGCGAGGATAAAATTGTATGTCTTATTTGCTTTCCCCACCATATGTTCAAAATTGTGCCTGTTTTCAAATTAAAATCATTATTATATTATGTATTTATAAAGACTGTAGAGTAATTGAGTTTCAATGTTCACTAGGGAATTTTCGCTCGTTTTAAATGTGTAATTTTATGCGGAAGCCAGTTTGATTGTGGTTGGAATAGTATGGTACTAGTATTAGTAATAGAGTCTGGATGATTTCGTTCTTTGTTGGCATTACCAAGAAAATACGACTGTTGTCTAAATAATTGCACACTAAAGAGATTCTAGATAACATAAAACATCACCCAAGAAGTCTTGAAACAAATATATTGTCGTACTCCTTTTTTTTTTGTTTAAGTTGAAATATTACGACTCGACTGTACATATATTCTTCGGTTTGAATCGATAAATTGCATTATAGACGGCAAAGACGAATACCATACCATATCATAAAGATTGAGGCTAGTCGGAGCAGCGACGACTTCTCCACGACTATATAGAAATTTAAATTTATCGAATTTTCAATAGGAATTTATGAGACTGGTTAGGTAGAGGATAGGTAACAGGGGTGGGTGGGAAAAAGATTGGAGGCTAGTTATCTACGAAAAGGACTATCGACGGAATACTTTTGCTATAAATGGATGGAGAGTTTCGGTATTACGATAACGAGGCAAGTCTACTACGATAAAGGTCGTCTGGCGCCAGATGTGGAAAGAAGCTATATACACAGCAAAGTTTTTTAATCATCAATAGTGTAGTTTCCAAAAAAAAGCAAAGATTTCACCCCCCTATTTTATCTACGTGTATGTACAGTGATACCTTAAAGAAATTCTCTGGTTAATGTAGAAAGTCTCTTGTATATTTTATATTATTACGGTTGGTTACCCGGCGCATCCACCAATAATTTACAGTTGCCTGATTTTCATGAATTTGTTTAATATATGGAATACCCAACGAGGAATTTATTAATGAATCAGATATTTGTCTAAATTACAAGTATTAAATACGTCTCTGACAGTAACTTATAGCTTTTTACACGGATTAAAAAGTCTACAAACAGACTTAAATCGGCATATAAATCATGGACGGGGCAACGATATCGCGTGTCTCTACTACCACTACTAGCATCCAATCAACAAACAAAATACATTAAAATCGTCTTAACGTTCTAATTATAGAATATTTACCTTTTTATCATTCTTATCATTGTCAATCATTTAATATTTTCGTTATCATCACTTTGGTATAAAAGTTTTATTTTATTGTTGTTTGATTGTGATAGTGTACCGTTACTTTTAATGCAGACGTTATGCACAGTTGATTTTCATGTGTATCGTGTTGTATCAAGACAGGACAAACGGTTGCACAAGAACGCACCGGTGGACGTCTGATTTATGATGAAGTTGGCGCTCTTCTGTGACTTTTACAATGTCTCCATAAAGGTGAACTAAAAATTGCGTCCTAATGTTTGTAATGTAGAAAGTCATCTTTTTAGACTTGATATCGTTATATTTCACGTAGCAGAATACAAAAGCAATATAGAAAAAAATAAAATTGTAATTTATCAACATTATTTCCTGTTGGAATTTAGAATAAAATCGATGTATCGAATCGGCGTCCCAGGACTTTTCCTATTCGCTAATTTGAATCTTTGGCCTTGGCAATTTCCATAATATTCTCAGGTATTTTACAGGCGAATTTCGTTTAGGCTCCTATTTTGAATAAGGCTCATTTCGGTGTATTATACAAGATTTACTCTATCTTATTCAACATAACAATATACATTTGTTGAAAATACCTGGGATGCTTTTCAGATCAGTGTAAAAATATTAATAAAAAGTACACGTGAGGATCGTGTTTCCTATGTCTGTTTTTCTTTTTTTCCTCATTTCATATTGACATTTCCAAAATATTTGTGTTTCAGTAGCGTTGTTGTTGTTGTTTTTTCATTCGCAACATCCTAAATAAATTGGACAACGAGAAAAGTTATCATCAGACTAGACGAAAATAAAAATATATCCTACTGAAAAACAACATTAATTCGGATCGTTTCAGCGGCAAACTGGCGACATAAATTCGTTAGATCCTTTTTCTTTACGCGAATTTTTCTGGCATAACATGCGTGTGTGTGTGTGTGTGTATGTGTATTATCTATCTGTGTGCCCCTCGTCTGTATGTATAAGTAAAATTCTAAACGATAGACGGAGAGAGAACAAGATAGCGGTGGCATTGTTTAATTCCGTTGTAATTTATTTAAGGGTTGAAACGGGACGCACAAAATGTCCATTTAAAGGATGTGTTACATCTAAAATATTTTATGGAAGTTTGCTGGAAAACTAACAAGATCGTCGAATTACATCTAGTGGAATTGAGGTGTTGATGATTCTTGTTATACGAACATGGATTAAAACTGTTTGGTTAGGTTTTATTGATGGGGCGATAGTGGATCCAAAAAGATAGACATATCTATATAGGATTGATGATTAGAGAGTAGGAAAAGGACGGTTAGAGAAAGATAGATTTTGAATGAGCGTCAGTCGGGCACGGAGTGGCTTTATGGTGCTCTAGAGACACGGTTATGATACTCGGCAGCGATGACACCTCTTCGTCACTTGGCAGTTTATGTTCAAAGCACTCAACCAAGGGTCGGTTCGTTTTACTCTCCATCTGTTTTGACGATTTATTACAACATAGGTGACGAAAATACGATGGGAATTTTGTTATATTTTCTCGCAAAATCGTCGTGCTCAAATATATACAAAAAAAAAAGAAAATTTAGTTGGTTGGTGCAAATTATCCAACTTCAGCTGGTGGCTGTATAAATTTATTCTAAAACAGCGGTGTTTCGAAAGTTTTCCAAAGAAAAGTTGTTGAACCATCGGAAACGGCTGCAACATATGGAAAACTTCAACACGATTCTAATCAATATTGTCTTCAAGTTTATAATAAGCGGTCATCATCTGTGTCGGAGCCGTCTTTCTAATTTCACTGCCAATGTCCATCCGTTGTAGCAGTAGGGGGGCCTAGCCGCCGCCGTTTTACTTAATAGATCGTGACAGCTAGTAGTAAGTGGGAGCGGTATCCCGTTTCGAGTCTGTTCCAGTCGATCACAAGCCTAATTGGACACGGATTACGTGCTGCCAATTATTGTTTTCAGCTTGTTTGTTGTCTGATTTGCTGTGTGGAGTTTCAGCACCATTTCATCCTTATGAGATTACCTTTTTGCTTTTTGTTACTCATTTATACGTCTTTCACTTTTTTTTTTGGTTAAATGGACAGATGTGAAGTTTGATGGAGCGTCGCGATTATTCTCAAAGTCATAATTTTCAGTTGGATATAAATGGATAGATTCTTTTGAAACATTCCAATTAAAGTTGTACGTGTGGAAAAACGTATCAACGTGTCAGCATTCCATCCAGTATGACTTGGCAATTTAAAAGATGCTTCTTCTTTTCGCCCCAGAATTAAATTGCACAACATACTAGTTTTTCTTTCAATGATTCCTTTTTTATTTCGTTCGTCATGTCGTGTCGCAGGACAAAATACAAGCAATAAGAAAAAAAAGACTGCAGGTACAGCAGGCAGCGTTTACGCTTGAAGAATTCTGATCGGACGTGATTAAAATAAATTGAAATTAAACGGTTCAACAATAATGTGTTATATAACTGCTGAAATGCACAACAATACAAATTGTATATAATATCACCCCCTTTTATTACACGACAATATTTTCTTTTAACGTGACAATAACTTTATATATAACAGCATCCTTATGACAAACACTTGTGCGACTTTATAAAATCAGTAAAACGACAATTAAGGTGATGGCTTTCGTGCCATTATAAATGTCCTTAATGGTACGTTTGTGTCCCGTTTCTTTATTTGTGGTTTAGCGCCCTAGGGGAGTCTTGCGTCTTCTAAATTGTCGTCATTCTCTAGTCGAGTTTCTCAAACTCATTCCTCAACTTTATACTACATTGGTATATGTATTTGTATTCCCCTGTTGTCGCTTAATACCGTGCTTCCTACACATATATTATCTTTATGCTTACTTAATATCTATAGATTCGTATGCGGGTGGATAAGGGGTTGGTGATGATGGTTAGAATACAATTCTTGGTTCGCAAATACGTTTTTGAAACGATACAGAAATCATCGAAAAGTTTATGTAAAAGACGCAATATTGTTTTGTAGACATTGTTTCTACGAATTTTGACTAATGTATGAATTTGTGTATAAGTTTGAAAACGCCTCTAGATATTCTCGCTCTTCTCCTTTTGCTATTGCTTCTCTTTACCACCGCCGCCGCCACTGCTATTACTTTGACTGCCGCCGTCAAATTGTTTTGTTGTGCCAACTATTGTTTGAAAAAAGCTCAATAATTGGCATTATTCATATTGATACATATCTCTAGTGTTGTACAACAGTCATTTCCAGCTTTAAAATTGTTGTTGTTGTGCCCTTAAAAGCCATCATCATTCATATTTTATTTTCTCAACTTTTTTTTTTGTTGTCGTTGCAAGTACTACTTTGAATAATTCCATTTCTGTGTATGTTCGCTAATGAATTGTTTTCTGACTCAACTCCCAAGAAACTTTCTTAATAGTCTAGTCACTATCTCGTTTCCACGTGTTATTAACTTAATCCATAAATTAATGGTGCCATAATTTCAAACTGCTATAAGTTACTGTATCATTTATGTTTCTAGTTGTAAAAGTAATTTAACCCTCTCCATAGTCTCTGAATGTTGTTAATTTTCAACAAATGTCCAATACTATCTCTTTATGAATATAAAGACAGATGGAAAATTGTTGATTACAATCAATGTGAAACTTTCAATTGAAACTTGCCGACTATTTTCCATTCTTCGTTTAATATAAAAAAAAGAAAATGTGCCATTTGCCTTTGTTATTTGAATAGACGTCTATTACGCCTATTTAGTTTAACAAAGGAGATAGTTTCAAATCTTTTGAAATTGTGAGTTTTCCATCTTCAAGTTGGAATATGGTGTAAGATTTGATGTCTAAGGAAATTCGTGTTTATAGGACCAGTTGAGTGTAAATTTCACTTTGTGTTGTTGTTGTTGATTTCAGACGAATAATGCGAAATTGTAAGAGAATTTAATTTTAAACACCTGCGGAATGTTGATTATTACGGTGGTGTAATAAACTTTTTTCGATTTTATCCTGTTTTATTATGTTTTTAAGTTGAAGCAATAAAATACAAGTGGTAGATGGTTATACTAAATGTGTTGAATTAATTGTTTAATTTAAATAAGAAAGTTTTATAGGATCTGGATGAGAGTGTAGTGCCTATTTGTAGATTAGAATAAATCCGTTTAGTGTGTTGTTAATAAAATGGGATACAATCAACGGGACAGTTTTATAGCTGACAGACGTATAAACCGCAATAAGAGAAAATGGTGTGTATTCTTGACTTGAATCCCAGATCTATTGGTCCAACAACAAAACGATGATGATGCACACAATGAAGGCGAATTGCTTTGTCGTAAAACAAGAATAGAATTTGTTTAGATGAAAATATTTAACAAACAATATTCACTAAAAATCCTATTAATTAGATGTTGAACATCCATTTAGTTGTTTACTGTGACAAGATTTGTTGTTTGTTTTAGTGGTAAATTTGTCGTTGTATTCTCGATAGAATCGTGGAGACGATCGTACCCATTCATCATGCTCGTTATCTATTACGCTTTACCATATCCCCGACACTATCTCGTTACAAAAGGAATTGTATCCATATACCGGGCATGCACACATATACATAGTATATCCACACCATACATTTTCCGTAGAATTGATATAGGGGATGGTCGTAACTGTTACTTTACACAAAATTCATGTCGAGGCTTTATAGCGGGATCTGAAAAGCGTCCGTCCTCCTCTCTTATTGTTCTATTCTATTTAAAACTGGTTGGGCTTTCAACTACTGGTAATTCAAAATGGGTTGTACGATTCGATGGTGGTAAAATAGAACATTCAAAGCGTCCTATTTTTGTTTTAATGCGTTTTTTTTTGTTTTTACATTTACACAGAGTCATTTTGTATGTCAGGTTGGCTTTGTTATAGAAGATTCTTTAGATAATAGAAGATTACATAGTCTTAACTTTCTCCGACTGTGCATGATTAAATTACTTTTGTTGTATGAAAGAAATCTATTAACGTAATTATTGTCTCGCCTTTTAACATTCTTTGTTTCTTGGAAAAATACCATACAATTTAATTAAACAATTCCATTTGTTTGTTCGATTTTCTAATTAAACAGAAATATGGTTAATGTTAAAGTAATATTGTTAATAATGATTCGGGGTAAATTTTATCAGGAGGTAGAACGTGACCGTTGCTCTTCTCACAACTTTTATCAGCAAATTAAATAAAGTTTGAATTATGCATAGCACCGCAAGAGCTTTTTTCCGTTCCCTTGAAATAAAATCATTACACTTGTAGCGTGGTTATTGTGGAAGCGAATAATTTTAAAGTTGCCAGTGCAATGGGCATGATTCAATTAAATTAGACCAAAAAAAAAAATGAGAATACGAATTAATAGATTGTGTTTTGCATACTGAAACAGTTTTAAATGTAAAAGTTAAGAATATAACTTTTTTATCCTTATCGTTTAATTCCAACGATCTGAATGATGTATTTTAATTTCAAATCATTTTTTATTTTCGGAATTCACACGAAAATGCATATTTTAGGGACGGATCTACCTTAAACTAATACAACCACTTTATATTGCAATGCTTATAATGTCAAGACACGAAACTTCCAAAATGTCTTCATTTCGATTCCGCCCAACGACTTTGAATTCTTTGTCACAACTTTTCATTGTGTCACCAAAGGCAAAATGATGATTGTTATACACTTTCATTCAAACGGTACGCCTATCTATCGTATGTTTACGTTTAAGCTAAGATAAAAAGGAAATTTATTCGAAAAGTGTACTTGCTATATTTGACGAACAATATAAATTGCTACCAATCAAGGTACGGCAAGTTAAAAAGACAGAAGGGTCATATGTATTGATGAATCTTGTTGTTGTTGTTGTCGTTGTTACGAATCGAATGTTTGTGGTTTGGGTGTAGAAGAAACGACTAGAATATTCGATAAACAACTACTTTTAACGAACCCAATTCAAAAGTAAATTCGTTCAGAAGGAGCTCCTCTGATACTTTCTGATGAATTATTTATGAACAGATACTTTTTGTAGTGGTTATTATACTGGACGTCTGTCTACTAGGTGGTGTGATAGTCTTTGTCTATTTCGGTAAAGAAAATATAATTTGCCTTGAGATTATTATCTTAATAACCTGGGGAAATTAGTTCACCTTTGATTGAATGAGAATTGATGATCGTGTACTAATAGCTATAGCATTAATTCGCCTACAAGGAATAATAGCATAGCATGATCCAAGTTGATATACCTAATATCTGGGTGATTTATAAGAAAATAAAAGTATTGTTAGATCGACTATTTAACCACCTTCAGTTATTATTAATTATTTTACGATTAAGTTATTATTAATTAAATTCGATGAAATAGATAAAATAACTACATTCTGTCTTCATTTATCATGTAAATCCCGCCTAAACTTACTGGTTCTCTATCATAAAGAAGTTGACGTTTCTTGTTTACCGACTTGCTCCATACATCAACTAGAACTGTTCTATTTATATGAGATTATAGTGTGTATTATAAGCAAGATTACTACCACCTTTATCTTAATGTTCTTTCTAAGATAACGATTGAATCACACTAGTGAAACGATTTAGTTATGAAAGGCTTAGAAAATGTCTATTTCTTAAAACATTACAATTTTAATGATTTTAATTGATGATTTACAGGATTTAGAAGGCGACACACCACTTCATGATGCAATTTCAAAGAAACGTGATGACATGTTAACGCTTCTATTAGATCATAATGCTGATATAACATTGACGAATAATAATGGTTTCAATGCTCTACATCATGCTGCTCTACGTGGAAATCCAAGGTAAGTCTTTTTTTGCTTCTTCTTCTTCTTCTTCTTCTTCTCCTTTATGTTATACTGTACCGACAAATTTTCTTCGTATCTTACGGGACGTGTTGCGCCTTTAAAGGAAATTGACACCGTTGAGCACTCGCATCCGTTTCCGTATTCATCATTTCTTGCTGTCAATATCTGACACAGTGTGTAGGTACTTGTGTCTCTATAACTTTGAAATTATTACAATCTTCAAAAGATGCATTAATAATAAAATGTCGTTTAATATCGTTAAAAAAATATGTGTATGAAAAATGGTGTTTGAAAATTGCATAGTACTGGACAGATTTTTTGAAAAATTATACCCCTATGACTGATTGATTCGTTTTTAGATTGTAGGATATATCAAGATATCGTTCTTACTCAATTTTATTGGAGCGTATATAATAAGATCCAGATTTAAGTGTCAGTTTTGAGAATCGCGTCCTTGGCTAAATCAATCGTATTTTTGTTTGATAAACGCTTCAGGCTTATGGTAATAGTATGCAGATGCACTTTGTGAAATGAACATTTCAAAGTGCATCATCAAAATGGGAATATAAGCGAATAGGGCCTGTTTCTATCTTTCCATATTTCAATATTCAATAAAATTCCATTGCTGCTATCCACCTACTCACTGCCGCTACTACCACCATTCTTTTCGCATCGCTGGCAAAATATTTAATGCCATCGTTGAGATGATGGTTTTTTAAATTATATTAACGCGATTTACTGTATTGTCTGTGTTAATAACAAAAACAGACTTGCAACTGTAATGATAATAATAATAATATTTGTAAAATTGCTATCGTAGAAGAAGAATCATGCTTCATTAAGTCCGTGTGTTGTTCTCAAGATACTTGAAATAGCATAAAAATCGTTAAGATGGTTATTATTCGACTTGGTCTTATTGAAATAGCGGCTAGAATTAGATAATATGTTAGATAAATAGTAGTAAAGTTGGTGGTGATGGTGTCAACGTTAACCATGTAAAGCTGCGTGTTTTAATTAAGAGAATACGGTCTTATGTCTGTTTAAAGTGGTACATTTTAAGTGAAACACAAATAATATACGAAATCTAATAACAGACAGTATAGTGTCACTGACTTGAACAACTTGGATACGTTCTAACTAAGACTAATGGATATAAATGAACATCCAGGGATGTGATAGTCGTCGCATAAAGAGATGATGAGAATCATCTGAGCTTGATTTTATTCTGTTTCAAAGTGTTTAGCAAAAAAAAAGCTGAGCTTGTATTTCAACTAATGTTTATTAAACTAATCACTGACGTTGTATAATTTGTCCGAATGTAATCCCCTTGAAACGTTCAGCTCCTTCTCGTGCCAATGACTAATCTTAACAAACTGCTGGGTAGTGCTCAAGTCAACTTGAGCGAGATGAATATCGGCTCTTCGTCGAGTTGAAGATTTTAAACGAACATTGTCACGGTCATTAGATACAAGACGTATTCTTATGGACCTAGTCTGTCATTTACAAACGATTGAGCTTAAATATTACGTTTGCAAATTTGCAAAAATCCCCTGACAGATCAATCTGGATGTGTTTAGTAATTACTTGAAATACTTTCAACGTCATGTTTTTTAGCTCTTCTTTCTCTCTCACTCTCGCACACACACACACTATATAAATTACAAATATCTGTACAACATATCGATATCGAGCCGTATACCTAACGACCTCCAATCACGGCAACATTTTAAATTAGAAATGTAGAGCATGCGAAATGGCCTAATGAACCGTAACTTGTAAAGCTAGTTAACCTTGCATGTAATATTGCACTTGCATATCAGCCAATATAAGATGAGAACGAAATTGTTGAATTGATCGATATTATAAATAATAATAATTCATAATTGAAAAGTGTTTTCCTATTACTAAAAGCGCCACAATATAAATCGAAATACAAAACTGTCTCATTTCAACATCCACCACCTCATACCCTAGATCGAAAGAAGGAATTCCTGGATGAGATTGCTTTCGTTTTGATTTAGGATGCCTAGACAATACAGATTTTTCATCGGACAATATTACGTTTTGAGCGCAATTTGATTTATGTAGGAAAGTTGATGTGAATTATGGGTCCTTGAAGTTGAAATAGGACAATGAATAAATGCGTTTTCACATATCTCGAACGCAAATCTGGCAATTCTTCAAATTCATCGTTGTGTTGTCATATAGTTATTGGAGACGACGACGACTATGTGAAATACCAGTTGCCAGTTTTGTTTATTTGACTTTTTCTTGTCAAAAAAAAGAAGATAGAAAAAAAATTGGGAAAAACTAAGACGATGAAAATGAATGAAACTGTATTGGTATATTGTAGGCAATATAGAAAATATGAGAAATGGAAGAAATTTGTAACATTTAAGCTATTGAAGGATAAGATAAATTCTACGATAAGCGAATGGAATCTTTTCAAGACGAAAATTTCAGATTGAAATTCGAACTATGTTATTAGAGAATTGTAATGTTGTAGGTAATAAAAACTTTCCAATTATCCGGTTGAAATTAACAATTTTCACAATTCAATTCTTAAAATATTGTACATCATATTTGTCACATTTTCATTGCAACATAGAATATTTTATGGAATTGTAAATTGCCAGTGCAATTTCTCAGTGCATTACCAATTCCATTAAGAAAGAATATTTCGAATATATATTCGCCACAAACTGATATTATTATATTTTTGCCATAATTTTCAACAATTTAACGATTTGATTGTCGGAGAATATTAGTTTTCGGATATTGGAGAATAGTAATCGTTGAATGTGTGTGTGTGTGTGTGTGTGGCGAGCTCATGAAATCACAAACGAATTAAGATTGTGTCTCTAGTTTATTGAGAGAAAGCTGGTATAAGTGGTATCTAGTCTAACCGCCGATAACTGTTGGTAACTCCGCCAAAGAGTAGTTGTTTCAACAAGACCCAGGAATTAACAAAGTTAATGGAACTGTTGTGCTGCAGCAATGGAGATTGGACATCACAAATTATATGGCGTAGCTTTATTGTCGTTCTTTTGCGGTCAATGTTCCGAACGATCTTGAAATATCGTTAGGTTTTCGTTGTTTGCCGCCCACATTCTATCTTTCTTAACAAGGAAATTGTTTTGTTAGTTTATTACAACGTTTAGTTGAAAATTGATTTTCTTCATTCGATTATAATCAAGTTTTATTACACCTAGGTACTACTATAAATGATTATTTGATTAATGTTTGTAATGGTTATTAAAATATTTGCATTTTATGAATTCTGAATTAGTTTTGTATAACGTTCAATAGACTTTCAATAATATGATTTAAATATGAATTGGCATTCAGGGGGTAGTTATCGTAAAATTCAGTGAACCACTTGTCGTATTAAATATGCAACATATTATATGCACGGTGTGGTTTGTTTCGAACAATGTTACAATGTACATGATCAGAATAGCAAATAGAACATTGACGGAAATATAGTCGCCCTTAGTATTGAACTAGTGCTGAATTTCAGCATTCATCTACTTATC
>JAZBGW010000240.1:0-10871 GCA_037464815.1 Mylabris variabilis
GACTTGTTACTTTTATTTTATTAAAACGGGCAAGCTTATGCAGAACTTTTTTTCCACAGTTTCGAAGATGGACAAGCGGATGATTGCTTGTTCGAAAGCTTATCCATGTGAGGAAAACCTGACGTCCGTCGAAAATCCAATTTTTGAAAATTTTGGAAAATTTGAAAAAGCTCATTTTATCTATTGAAAAAAGAAAGTTAGTAACATAGTTGCTCAAAGATCATATTTTTGTCGGAAAAACTTATTTAGTTCCCTGTGAATATCGAATTTTCCATATTTATTGATGTAAGATTGTGTAAGACGTGTTACCTACATCATACGCGTTAATTCTCATATACTGATCTGTGTCGTAGTATGTCAAACATTCCTCATTTTCATAAAAAAGTACTGAAGCGCAGCCTTAATGTTCATTTACTTGGCCCGAAGTGCCATTTTCAGGAAATGAATATGAACTGATTTTACCTGAAAAAATTTGTGGCAACATAGTTAATTATTTTTATTTACTTGGATGCAAAATAATTAGACACCTTAGCATTATTGAAGTTAATTGAATATTGCCAAATTTACCTTTAAATAATGTCCAATATCTACAAAATTGAAGAAGATGGATTTTTTTACAATTTTTCTCATGTTATCTGATATCTGTTCAACAACGTGTCACTAAGCTGTTCCGCGCATTTTGGCTCATCCTATATATGATTGATTACTCATTGTCAGTCTTGAGAACGTTTAAAGATCGTTATTTATGGACTTGAAACTGATATTGATGATGACAGTCGGCAAATAAGTTCTCAAGATATGTAAATGGATTGATAAAAATGGAACAAGCGATAACGAATCGATTCAAAAATTGCATTGTTATGAAATTATAAAGCTGTGTTAAACGAATAGCAACAAATATACCGGGTGATTCACGTAAGGAGAAAATTCATATGACAAGTGCCATTATTTGGAGATTCATAAAATATTTAGAGAATCTATAGGGTAGACTCTGGAGATAATTTTAACAAAATTAGAACTTTGTAGCTCGTTTGGAAGTTGGTCAAAAAACGCTGGTTTTGGATAAGATCACGATTTTCAGAAATGAGCTGCACACACAAAAATACAAAGAACAGTGATTTTTTTCGTTTTTCTCCATTACATTGTAGACAAAATGCGAAACATTCCCACCTGTTCTAGAAAAAAATGGAGAAAAATAAAAAAATCAATGCTGGGAGGATTCTCGAGTCATTCCAAGTCGTTTTGCGTGTTTAGTTCGTTTGTGAAAATCGCAACATTGTCAAAAACGAGCCTGTTTTGATGAACTTCCAAATGAGTTACAAAGTTCTAATTTTGCTAAAATAATCTCCAGGGACCCTCCTATCAATCCTTGAAATGTTTTATGAATCTCCAAATAATGGAAGTTTCCATAACAACTTTTCGTTTTACATTAATCACCCGGTAGGACGACAAAATGACAACAACAACAAAATATTCTAAGGTCCCGACATACGTAATGATGCAATGTCATTTAAATGACCTCTATAGAACAACCGGGCCAGAATTTCAACAATCACAAAATCAGCATTGAGATTTTTTTATTATTATTTTGAAATAGTCGAGACCTTATTGTATAAGCTGTAAAATGGAAAATATTATGGATATGTGCAACGATCTCATGCTAACCACAGTGGTGAAAGAATGAATTCGTTGCCTACCCCACTCACCGTCGACCTCCGCATTTTCAAAATGCTCCTGTTGATTACTATCAACTTCTACTTCTTTCTCTTGATATTTCTCTTGAACTGCTACAGTTGCTGGTTCACCATCGGCAAAATCACTATCATAAAACGAATCAGAACTCGGATGATCCTAAATCATACAAACAAAAATTTAATTCAACAGAGATATCATTATAAACGAAAATAATAAGATTACTGATAGAGAACTGGTAGATCGTTGTATATCCTGAACATTTAATGTTTCAGCTTCCTGTATCCATTCATCGACATTAACACCACCTTCACGTAAACATTCAATTCGTGCTTCGGCTTTTGCTTTGGATGTTTCAGCTTTGCGTATATCCTGTTTTAATTCGTCAATTTTCGTTTCCAAATCTGGACCATTTGGATCGTTCGGATCGACCTTTTGTCCAGACTCCCGGAGGGCATTGTAGATTTGTAATTTTCGAATACATTCTTTTATCGTATTATTATCTCTAGCGATACGTGTCGCCCATTTTCTGGCCTCTTTACTTAATGTCGCCGCAGCTGATTCATGTTCTGCTGTTACTGTATCAACTGGATCATTATCACAACGTTCATATTCATATTGTATATGCTGTTTTAATACAGGATAATATAAATAACAGCATTGTAAATTATATTCACGCGTTAATTGCTTGGCTTGATCGCGGATTATGGTGAACGAATTTTGCATTGCTGAGCATGTTAATAATTCTGTACGGCCCATTAAAGTTAAATATTCAGCTACTTTATCGTAAACACCACTCTCCATTGTGGTCATACATAATTGTAAATCTACCACAAAATATCTAAAAAATAAGAATCTTTAGAAAATTTCTTATTTTTATCGAAATTCAACAAATCTACCTAGTCTGGTGAGCATTAGCTGCTGCTAAACATAATAAATAATCATTTCGTGCTCCCGTTGATTTCTCCTCAAGTTGTTCCCGTTTTGATGTGAATTTAGCGCTGTTCTTTTGCAATGATGTAATCGATTGGAAGAATGAGCCTTTCTTCTTCTTTAATCTACGAAATATTTTTGATTATAAAAGAAACTGAATAGTTGTAAAAATAGCTCACTTTTCTTCAATATCCCTAGCTTTGTCTCTAACATCATGGGCACTGTGTTCCTCGTCAAAATATAATTTTTTCGTTTTGTCCACATCTTGTACGCAAGCTTGTAGTTCTTTTTGTACAATAGCTAATTGCTCAACGCACTAAAAGCAATCACTTTTTATTAACAAAACTTCATTTCACCTTGATTTTGGTTTTATTTAAATGAAATCCACTCACTTTTCTTGCTGATTGTAATTTATGTGCACGTAAGATTTTGGCATCGTCGGCTATTTGTTGTTGGAAAACTTCGACGGCAGCTAGACGGGCGCGTGCCAATTTTTCATTCTCTTCTAATACCGTCCTCCAAACATTCCACATGTTCCTTTTTGTTCATGATCATTTCATTTCATATAAATCAATAAATAGAATGCTTTCTAAATCTAGTTCAGATTAATATTTAGGCACTTACCATTTTTCTTCACCACCTTCTATTTTAATATCAGGAATATTTGGTATTTTCTTATTTAGATATGCTGAAGAGATTTTAAGTAGAGCCTAAAAAAAAATTGATTACAATCAATGGAAAACACACGAATTTCTAACGAGTGTACTTCCGAATAAGATTTCTCTATAGCTGACCGTTTTATTGTGAACGTTCGTATATCTTCTAACAAATCGCATTCATGCTGATTTTTCAATATCAACTTATTAATCTGCTCTGTATGAAGGTTTTTAAGATATTTCACATAATTGCCCTGAAAAATCGAAACGATTCGGTTTAAATTCTCTCATAATTTAAATTAAAAACTGTCGTGATTGCTTATTATGAGTGCCCACCTTTCTTGGAGGCGGTTGCATATTGTTGATATCGATGATAACAATAATGTTTATTAATTTGTTGATTAGTAAATACGGAGATCATCCACACGAATCACAGGCACCGCTCCCGATGATTCCGGCACAATGTCTATCTATATTGATTATGCCACCCACTGACCGACTGAAATGGTGGCAGCGGCAGCGGCGGCGGCGGCGCTGTTCATTCCAACCATACTCACTCGTTCAACTATTATAAACCGTCACCGGCAAAGTATTGATATTTCTCCATACCAATCCATCCACATTTATATAATAAACATTATAAAATTTTTGTTAAAAAATTGAGAGCCATCCAAAAAGCTATGATAACTTTAAATAATCATTAACCAAATAACGTGTCAATTTAGATAAATTTTAATCTAACCAATTTTGAGAGATATTAAAGATATGAATCAAAAAATGATCTAACGCTTCTCAGAAATTGATTAACAAAATACTTAATTAGAAAAAATCAACTCCACTTACAGTTGAGCATTATTTAACCAAAATACACTTAACACAAGGTGTATCTAGGAGGCTATCAAATAACCAGGTCTTCGAACCGGAATTAAAGCGAAAACCGAAATTTTGGCCGGAGCAGAACCGAAAACAAAAACCGTTTTTTTCGATTCAAGTATACCGTTTAACACAATTTTTTTCCTCCCTGTCCCGGAAAACTGCGCCAGGGACTTAACATAAACTTGCAAGTAAACCACTCCAGGTCAAAACTTCTGATTTCCATGTATTTTGGTTTACAAATAGTTCAATCTATTGTAAAGGATGCGTATTTCGTCGTTCGTGCTCATACTCAAGTTTAAGGAAAATATTGGGGTTTAAAGAAACCTCTGGATGATTAGTATTTATTTTAAATATTTATGTAAAGGCTCAATAATTTTTAGTGGTTTGAAAAACTAATTGATATAGATTCGCTAGGACTATCAAAAGATGTAAACCGCGTTTTCATTCCTTGTCGGGGGTTGAACTTATAGATGATTATATGCCATTTTTGTTTTTTTGCGATATTCTACCCCATGGTAAAACATATCACCATGAAAATTCTTTTGCTAATAGAAAACTTACAAACCTGTTCAAGGGCTTTTCTGTATATAAAACAGAAACCCTATAAATAGCTCTTAGGGGTTGTACCTTTTAGAGTGAAATTTAGAAATTTAAAAACAAAAAACCGAAAAAACCGTTATTTTTACAGGAAGGAAAATCGGAACCGAACTGATATTTTTTTATTGAGCCGGAAGCCCAACCGGACCAATAAAATAACGATTCGAAGCCCTGCAAATAACTATAGTTAAACAAGAACTGGATAGCCCTTGTTTGAAGATTTAAAATGAAATCATTGATAATTTATTAAACGTACCTACTTATAAAAGTGTTGGATAAAAATTATAACAATTCCCGAAATTAGAAAAAAAAAGGTACTTACCTTCAGATGAATAAAGATATCGCAATATAAAAACTAAAATTTCAAGATGATTATCAACCATAAAAGTAAAGACACCTGTTATAAGAACAATCAGTTTCCTCTTCATAATTGATGTGGCTCTTCCTTAAAAAATATAATTAAAAATAAAGTATATTTAATAAGCTAGGTCATCCATTAATCGACAATTTAAAAAGAGCCTTTCGTTAAAAATTTCCAATTATTTTCTAGGAGACTTTAAACAGACATCCGATATTTTTTGTTTATATTTTATATTTATTATAATAATATTTCGTATCATGTAACATGAAACAACAAATGGCTTGTGCTTTTAATACTTGAAGTAAATAGTATTATGCATAAAACACGTAAACTTAGAAAAAAACATTCAGATATAAAAAAATAAAATTAACTATGTAACTATAAATAGATAAAATTTTCTTTTAAGTATAATTTATAGTACTTTATCTATAGACAAAATAGTTTTTTTTCTAAAAAAAAATGTGTTAAAACTGTACAAGATAAAAATAATGGCTTTTATAACAACAACCGATAAATAGATTGCACTCAAGCCATTTGTTCTGTACAATATCTTGATGAAATTTCTATAACGACTCTAGCTATCAAAATTGTCAACACGAGTTAATCATTTTAAATGATATATATAATATATAATAATATAAATTAGTGCTATGTTTTTTTTCTTCTTATATTCACAATTACCATAACTTACAATATGTACAAAAATATGATTACAAGAGTCTGCGGCTGTAATTGACTTTGTACACTGAAATATATATATATATAATGACATATAATGTGCTCGTTTAGCCTACACAATACACTAGACAGCTTAACAATGTGGATTTAAAAACAGGTGAGATAGCAGCTAGCGTCTGTACAAAATCTGCCTCACTGATCACCTTACCGTTATATTACAAAAGAGAATTTATGGTACATAATTATCATCTAACTTCACAGTCTTTATTGAGTTGCAACGGTGGTGGTGGATGAACACCATCTGGAAGGCTGATAGGTGGCGGAGCTGTTGTAGGATGTGAAGGATATTGGGGCGCTTCCTCTTGCTGATTTGTCATTGCTAATGAAGATGCTGCTGATGTTGATGATGATGATTGTTTTATTGGTGGCGGCTGACCAGGCTCTACAATATCTTTCATAACTACTTCATCGTTCACTTGTTGTTTCTGTCGTTCATCACTTAATTGTTGTTCTGTTTCAGATTGTTGTGAACTTGATTTCATTACATAACCACTACCCTCTTGACACCTAGACAATTTCAATTTAATTGGTGTTATTTTTGGTATCATATTAGCCCCATCATCACAACCAACAACAACACCTCCACTATTTATTGTTTCATTTTTAATTTCTTGTTTTTGTTCATTCACTATATCACTTATTTGATTCTTTTGTTCATTTAAACATTTATTATTATTATCACCAATATCACTACTACTAGTCCTATTATCAACACTGCCACTTTCTAGTTTTTTACCAAAACGTATAATTAATTTTGTAGGATTTTGTGTTTCGTTAGATATAATTTGTACTTGTGGTTCGGCCTTTTTCTTTTTACGTTTCTCACTTTTATCTTTCTTTTTCTTTTTCTCTTCACCAAAATCGGCCATTACTAATTTTCTAAATTTCATACTTTCACGTTTCAAATCTTCAACACTTGGTAAATTGATGCGTGTTAAACGTTTCTTCGGCGGTCGTATTCGATCTTTTTTATCATCAATTTTCGTCGATTCACCTACAATATTATTGCCGATTTTTATTTTTATTTTTGGTGTTGTATTTGATGATTGCTGTGATGGTCTAGGTGGTCGTCCACGGCGTTTATTTGTTATTGATGAATCAAAATTAGTTGATAAACTACAATTATTGCTACTTAATGATGAAATATTACGTTGTCTATCGGATAAACTATCTTCATCTAATGATAAATTTAATTGTCGTAATTCACGTGATAAAGCACCAGGTCGTGATTTTGTTTCTTTACGATGTTGTTTTGTTGTTTCAACAATATCATCCGAACCTGTCCTATAATCTCTATAATCTTCTTTTGTTGGTATACTAGTCATAGAAGCAACCGCTTTCGGTATTGTTATAATTGTTCGATTAACTGGTGGTGCTGTTGGTATTGCATTAAAACCAGGATTACAATTATTACTATCAACCATATTCATATCTTGTGTCCAATATTGTCTTAACAATTCCTTCTTTCTCATCCGCCTCAAATTCGATGTACCCGATGACATACCAATTGAATTATTGCTAATTACATTATTTGCTACAGAATTTATATTTGATACAACACTAGGATCAACAGTTGGTGGAGGCAGTGCAGCTACAGATGCAGAATAATTAGCTATTGGACCTTTAATTTTAACTTTTAATTGATTACGCGAATCAGACAATGATACTTTAATATTGCCAATTTCTGGTGTTGATGGTTCTTCAAGTTTTTTATCAGTCGATGTCAATGCTGAATGTAATTCTTTTTCAAATTCATCATCGATTTCATCATGCACTTGACTCTCTGTTGTTCCAGCATCGAATGCCCTTAATAAATTCGTTTCATTATAATTTTGTTGATCGAAATTATTATTATATGTACGCATATCAACTGGTCCAGGTAGAACAGGTTGTACAATATCTGGAAATATTTGATTTCTATCATTTTCAATTTTCGGTGGTTCTGATTTGATTTCATTATTTTCAACTGGTGTTGGTGGTCGTAATTCTTTCAAATCGGCATTTATCGATCTAGAATTTTTATGTGAAGCTTGTGATGGACTAGAGAATTTCGGTGATTGTGATGAATCTTTTGATGAATAACAATCTAATTTACGTTCATGTATATCAACAGATTTTCGTCGTTCACGCATCGATTTCAAATCAGTAAGATTATCACTAGAAATTGGATCATCAATATTAAAATCATAAACAGTACCAACTAATTTATTCTGTATTGTATTCGTTCCAATAAAATCATAATCATTATTTTGATGTACACTTTTGGCTCTACCTCTACCACGACCACGACCTCTAATCTGTCCCTGATTATTACGATTTGTATTTGTTTTATTAACAACATTCCGTTTTGTATCATTTTTAATACGATTTATATTTGTTTGTTTTAAAACTTCTTGACGTGGACTCCGGCCAGGACTTTTACTTGGTGATTTTTGTAATTGTGATGTAACACGAGCTGATGTTCTTGTTGGTTTACTTGGTGATTTCTTGCCAGTTGAACTATTCGATTTAACTGATGGACTTGGTGATGCTAATACATTACTAGCATTCGGTGTTGTATTACTAACAATCGGTGATGGTACAATTTCTTCATTTGATAATGTTGGTTCAGGTGGTGGTTGTGGTGGAAGTGGAGCTGTTGTTGTTGTTGTTGGTGGTGGTGGTGGTGGTGTTGGTGCTGGCGTTGATTCAGGCACAATTGGTACTGGTGGTGGTATATTAGATATATCTTCTTCACGTGTTGTTTCCAATTCTTTGGCTATACCATGTGGTATATTAACCATAGCTGCCGTTAATGCCATATTATGTTGTGATGATGTAAATGTTGCTGTACATGTTGATGAATATTGTATTGTATCATCAACAGGTTTTGGTAATGGTGGTATAACTGAATGTGGAGCAGGAAATGGAGCACCGAATGCAGGTGGAAACATAGCTGGACCAGCTGATGGGAATGGTAATTGTGCATTAATTGATGGTGGTGGGAATAAACTAACAGGACCAACAAATTGGGATGTATCTGTAAAACCTGGAAAACTATCTAATGAATTTGGTGGAAATGGTAAACCTTGTGGTGGTAAAAATCCAATATTTTCCAAATTTGGATGATTGATTACCATCATATCTGGACGCATCTTTATTGCTTCATCTTCATCATTATTACGACGTGAACACGAACTACTTGTTGATGATGTAGTTGAACTAGATGAGGAACGACGATTCGGCATCACTTCACTATCAGCCCATTTAGCTTGTGGATGGATATCAGCATATGGTGATGGACTAGGCATACAATCCATTGATGATGGATCAATTAATGGTGTTTGTGAGATTCTTCGTTCATGTACATTTGGTGATTGACTTTTAACTGTATCTTCATGTAAACGTAATTCTATTTGTGGTGGTATTGTATTTAATATTGATTGATTTTTGTGATGTTGTTGATTTGAGTATTGTTGCAGATAATGTTGAGGTGTAGGCACATTATTACGTTCATTAACATAATTTATTGTATCTATTGATGGTTGCATATTAAGATAATTCTCACTAGGTGGTACCCAACGTTCATCACCTTGTTGTGCTGTTGTACTGTGATCAGATATACCGTGATGTTGTATAGGAATGTCTTTATTTGTTTCAACTGGTACATCAGCCTCACAACTCATATAACGATAATCTTGATTTTGTTCAGTTTCATTTGATTTCGACGATGGTATTGTTGTATCTGTAACTTCAACTCTCATTTCTAAATTAACTGTAGATACTTCTCCTCCTCCACCACCACCTCCTCCTCCTCCTCCTCCTTCTTCTTCTTCTTCTAATTTCGGTTCTGGTTTATTATTTAATTCCTCATGAACACTATTTGGTACAACTTGTTCAGAAAATTCATTACGTTCATTTTCATTTTTCGTACTAGACGATACACTAGCACCATCATCAATATCACAACTCGTTGATTTCTTCGATAATTCCATACGTAATTTTTCAACTAAATTTAATGTTTCTCTAGCACTATCTTCTTTTGAATCTTCTTTAAATAATGTTGTATTATTAGCAAAATGAAATGTTAATGGGCCTTTTACAATTTCTTCATCTTTTGAAATACCAAAACCATCATCGAAATTATCAAAATCTAAAATATCTTTAGCATGCGGTGGTGAAAATATCGAACGATTCGGTTGATAATCATGACATTTCCCTGAAGTTTTCTTTTCATTTACAACATCAATTTGAGCACAATTTGTATTTGTATTTGAATTAGTAGTATATACATCAACTGGTTTCTGTATATCACAATTATCAACATTATAATTTTCTGAACGTAACACTGACAACTCGTCATCTCGTTTAGATAATTTTTCTTTATTCTCAATAATATTCTCTTTAGTGGATGATTTCTCTACGAAAATCTCATCAATATTTTTATTTTTTGTAGGCGATTTTCTTATAGGTGACGTAACTTTATCAACAACTGGTTCTTTATTTTCCTTAACAGTTGATTTTATTTGTTTTTCAGATTTCATAGGTTTTGTAACTTTATTATTCACCATTTTCGTCTTATCAATTTTCTCTAATTTCTTCTCAGGTGGACCAAACAATCTATCAAGTGTTGATTTAGTTTTTGATAAACCTTGTTTGCCGGCTTTACGTTCTAAAATTTCTCTTTCAAGATTTGTTGTTATACTTTCAGATTCTGTTCGATCTTTTATTAATTTCTTTTCCGTTTTGTTGACCGGAGACAGTAATTTACTGGATTTATAGATCTCTTTCTCCGATTTATCGATAATCTCATCTGATTTTCCACCTTTTCTATATTCGTTGGTTCGTTCTCTTTCGATATCACTACATTCGTTATTAGACAAATCTCTAGTCCTAACATTAACATCTCCGACCCGATCACTGGATTTAGATGTTTTCGTTCGACCACGTGATGACCGTCCTTTGCCTCTATTACATCGGATTGGTTCCTCTCTTTGAGATGACAATTGTTTCTTTTCTGTACTTTTTCGTATTGTTTT
>JAZBGW010000240.1:12244-32222 GCA_037464815.1 Mylabris variabilis
TGGAGATGTTTGTTTCTTCTTTATTACTAATGTTGGTTTTTCATCATCAGTATTCGAATGTGATTGTAGACGATTTTCTTTATTATCTTTTGGTTTTTCATCACTACTACTGGCACTTGATAAACTGCTACCATATAAACTTCGACTTCTACGTTGTGATGAACCATTTACATAAACTTTCTTATATGGATTATTTTTAACATCTTTTAATAAACCATTTAATTCGAATTTATGTTCATCACTAGAATCTGATGGGGATTTTGTACCAACAATTCTAGATAATATCAAATCAAAATCTGTTGTATGATCTTCAGCTAAACGATGTGAATATAAACGATCATAAATTGATGGACCATGATTTGCTTCAATAACTGCTTGTACAACAACATTTGGTAAATTTGCTGATGTTTCTAATACAGCTGCTTGTTTATGAAATGTTTGTTCACGCATACGGAAAAATGATCGTGACAATTTCTCACGTCTACTAACCATATAACATAAATTCCTAACTCGTTCCAGATCTTGTCGTAATTGAACAAACATTTTCATTTTTTCGAGATCAGCTTGTTCACGTTTATGAGAGAGCATATCAACATCCTCTGATTTTGGTGGTAATAATGGTTTATTATGACCAGCTTTCCGTTTCAATTTCCAATAATTATATATATAATGTAATGCATCATTATCAATATCTAAATGTATATTAATATCTTTAATTGATACATGTTTATAGAATTCAGCTTCAATTTCTTGTAAACGTGCCGCTCTTGCTTGATTCTTTTCTTCTGATGTCATATCTTTACGTTTCTTACGTTTACTATCATCATCTTCTGAACCAGAACATACACTTTTCTCTTTTTTACTTGATTTACTATGTTTTTCACAATATGATCGTAATTTAACACCATCATCAGCATTCTCATCTTCAATTATTGCTCTCATTTCTAAGCCATGTTTAAAGGCGCATGTTACATGATATGCTGTTTTACATGTTTTCACTGAACATTGTATACATGCACCAACACGTTCACGACATAATACACATATTAATGCCCAACGGCTAGCTGGTATACTAGAGATCTTTGTTATTGGTTCCATTTTTTCAACACAACCTATACTAACTTCAGGTATCCATAATGCACATGATACATGCGCCCATTTTTGTCCAGAACGTGTACATTTCATTGCACCACCTTTATTTGGACATAATACACATTCAGGACGTTTACCTAAATTACATGTACAACACAACCATTGTCCATCTGGTATTTTTGTTATACCATAACAAGCTTGATGTACACAAATATTACAACTATCACAAAACACCATTTCATTACCTTCTTCTGAATCAGGTGATCTACATACATCACATATAACTGTTTCATCATATTCAATACCAAGACCTTCTTCATTACGTAAAATTGTTTGTATTTTATCCCAACATGTTAATTCAAATTGTTCAATAACACGTTCTAATTTATCTTCAGATATTGAACATAAACCAGACATTGCACGTTCAGCATTTAATATTTTCAACCATGCTACATCACATTCATCTAAATCATATGAACATGCCGCTTCAGCTTGTGCTGGAGCATTCGATAAAACATGCTCGTCCATTTTAAAATTCTCATCCTTTGTTATACGGATGTATTTATTTTTCGGCCTTAAAACATTAATTATTATCAACATTAATATTTTAATATTATTTTGTTAATATATAATAATAAATAAATATAAAAAAAATACATACAATTTAAATTCATGTTGTGGTTTACTTGATGAACAGTGTGTAATTGTAACACTAGGTTCTGGTAATGAATCCGGATTAACAGGAACTTGAACACCACGTTCCCATTCCTGTTTCCATTGATCAACAATTACCCAATATTCATTTGATGCTAATGGTTCAGAATCTGGTAATTTCATTGCACTAATCAGATCTTTACGAAATAATTCAGCTGGTGCTTCGGTTGTTGTACGATTATAGATACTTTTTAGATCATTTGAACGTGGCTGCCATACACCTGTTGTTGATAATGTTGGTGGTGTTGTTGTTGTGGTAGCAGTTGTTGTTGTTGTAGCTGTATTTGTTGATAGTGCTGGTGCTGTTGCAGTTGCTGCTGATGTTGCCGCCGCCGCCAAGGAGGTCGCTTCTTCCTCCTCCGCCGTCGTACGCTAAAATTTCATATACAAACACATACACATGTAGTCAATAATTAAATAAACTTATTTTCATAAAACATTGGTAGATATCAAACAAATAACTAACCTTACGCCTTTTAACAGGTACTGATCCATCTTCAGAACGATTAGGCCTTTTACCTCTCTGTGACATTGCACTGAAATTGTGCAGGCAGTAATAAACTCTGCCCAACCTAAAAAAATCAAACGATTCTTCAAATATTTTTCAATTCTCGAATGATTATAATTTAAAATTTTTGATTTTTGTCCATTGATACTCGCCGGTGTACAATTCTAAACAAATACTTACTACATATTTATTTTGAATGGACCATACATATCGCACCTTGTTATCATGTCTAAAACAATAAAATCATTGTTAGATAAACGTTTCATTTCCAGTCCAAATTTATTGTTTGATAGTAATCATAATAATAATAATAATAACATCAACTATAAGTCCATTAACTTGTAAAAGATTGATGGTAATTACACATCCCAAAAAAAAGAAGAAGAGGTGAAATAAAAATGTTGATACATTGCCTTTGGCTACAATAATGTTGTTAAAAATTCCAATCAAACAATCATTCCAATAAACAAATACAAGCTAATTCAGTAACCTGAATAGTAATAAATTTAAATAATAATTTGTTATTAAATAAATACAGGTAATAATTCCGTAAAATAGACAGACAAATAGCAGAGGTGGCTCCCATGTCTACATTGTAAACATTTCCACTTTGTATCGAACACACGCACACACAATAATTTACACAATTCTAATATAAACCAAATATAATAATATTGTGTTTCTTTACCATTTCTATATGAATTTTCATGGTTTTGATTGATTCTCAATGGATTTTTATTAAATCGACTCCATTAGACTCCATTTGGTAAGCCTAACAACATTGACAATATAGGGGGCGCTAGTGTGCACAGTTGACGTGCAGCTAGAACAGACATCCGTCTCATTCCAATAGAAGAACTTCAAACAAGAAAAACCAATAATAATTGCACACAAATTAATAGATTTTCGCTTTCAATCCTCGAAAATAATCCGAAAATTAATTGAAATTCTCAAACAAATCAATTAATCTATTCAAAAAAAATCATGTCAATTTTAAAATGAATTACTCTATCTCTGTCTTGACCAATATGTCCTCATTATGCATTCCGAGGTAGATGAATAGATAGATAGATAGCTTGATAGACAGACAAAGAGAGAGAGAGAGAGAGAGAAGTGACTAGTGTGGGTTTTTTGAATTGGGTTCTTTATCTCTTTCTTTTTTCTTTCTTTTGTTATTATTTTATTTTATTCATCATTTAAAACACAATTTATTTCGATTTAAAATCGCATCTTTTTACGCGAAAAATATAAATAAATTATTCAATGATAATTCTCATGGTATAAAGGATCAATATTTGGCGCCATCACCCCAGTTAGAAAAATCTCCCCGAGTGTGTGTTTGTGTGTGTGTATGTGACGAAATCAAGCAGTCTACGGTGATCACGTGATATCAATATCGTGTGCAAATTGGTTGGAGAGAAAAAAAACGGTGTATGAATTTTGGCGGGGACGTGCAACTTTTTTGTTTAAATTTTTACAATTTTACTGATAATAATAAATAATTATTGAACAATAATAATAAAAATAAATGCATTCTGTTATTGTTTTGCATTTTAAACTGTGTATATAGAGTGCCGTATGTTAATTCAATCAATATCTTTCTCTCTTTTCATTCATTACAACTGGCGTTACGCCCACTTACGCATAACAAAGCCGTCTTTGCCACCTGAGATTCATTATTTGTTTCATTTTTTATTGTTATTCTAGTTATTTTTATCCAATAATTAATCTACATTTAATAACAAAAATTTATATTAAATTAGTTAAATAAAAATTAACGGATAATAGTGTTTTTTTTTATAAAATTAAGAATTTTAAGATGGTAAATACAATTTAATTAATTCGTCCAACAATAAAGTTCAGTATCGGTCATTTTTTTGGAATTTTCCTATTTAAAACAAAAATAGTTGGCCTTGATAAATAATTGTGGCTAAAGTCACAACTCAACTAAATATCGCCGATTTTTTTTAATAATAATAATAACAATAATAAATATTTAAACTGTAAATCATAATTTTATCAATAAAATAATTGTAAATAGTCAATAACGTCAATAAATTATTATTTTATTTTGATTATGTTTTCAAATTATTGAAATGTCCGAGTGGTCATTTCGGAAATTTGAGAATCAACAGGCTTGCCAGATTTCGTCGCTAAAGATTTCAATTTTAGAAATCTTGAATAATTAAACAATTAAAATTGCTTCTATTGTACTAATTATTGATTTTATAACAATGCACGAAGCAAATCCTTTATTTCACGTGCATTTCATTATATTGTTTGGCTGAATCTGACAACTGACAACGTAACAAACGAAAATTTGCTCGAGCCCCCTAGTGTGCGCTACAATTAACAAATGTCCGATATAACCTAACTTTTTACAATATAACCCCAATTTCTATCCATAAAAATGTCTCAGGTATTTTTGTTGAAATTTATAATTATTTAAAAATGATCGCAAATTTATTTCAGATTGCTAAAACTAAAGTGGATCAAGCTTGCCGTGTGGCTGAAGAATTTATAAAATTATACTATGAAACATCAGATAAAAGACGGCATGTGAGTGTTTATTTACAACGTATTTACCACTAAATAAAGCTCTTTTATGATTATGTTATAGATGATGTCGCGTTTGTATCTTGATACGGCTCTACTAGTTTGGAACGGTAATGGTGTTAACGGCAATGAAAGAATACAAAAATTCTTTATAGATTTACCAACATCCGACCATACAGTCAGTACATTAGACGCTCAACCGATCCTAGATGCAGCTGTTAATGGTCAATTAACATTCTTAATACAAGTTAGTGGTAATGTAAAGTATCAAGAACGTGCACCGAAAATCTTCCAACAGAATTTCGTCATAACAGCACAAGGCGATAAATGGAAGATTGTTAGTGATTGTTTTCGTTTGCAAGAACCTTTAGTTAGTGAAGGATCCAAATAAACCTACTTGTTTTTTTACAAGTATACCATGTATTTTACATTTTTATTAATAATTAACATAATAATAATAATAATATCAAATTCTTAAACTACATTTAATATTAAAAAGCAAGCAATAATTTGATATAATTTTCCTTTAAAAAGAATTAATTACAAAGAACGACACAAACAGTAGAAATAATGAGCAAAAATCTACAAATTTTCAGTCTCAAGGGTTTGCAATTTTTTTTTGGACAATAAGAGGAATGTCATTCAATTTTAAAGTGTTGGTCTTCATTTTTTCGTATTAGAATTTTCAGTGAAAACAAATAAACGAGGACACAGCCAGTATGTATTTTTATAATTCAGTACAGCAGTGTTAATAGCGTTGACGGTATTTAAAAAAAGACGACATGTACGATTTGTTACAACTTACAACAATTTATCACACACATATGTCTTTCTAGTGTAATTAATAATTGTGCTAAACGATTATTAAATTAGAACATTTAACCGTATCACATTCCTCTCTTTTTAGGATTATTTACAATTTATTTCGCTTCTTGGATGGGGACAACTTCTCGCTCTATATGTATAGTATTGATTTATTCTTACCGATCGTGTATGTAAACATATAAAAATGCAAACATCAATTGCGGATTATAAAATTTCGATTAAGACCCTTAAAAAAACACTGATATTTCGTTACATATACACGTATTTAGATAAGTGTGCGAAGTGTAATATTGAATTTCAGGCGATAATTTCCTACATCATTATATTCAATAATTTAATTTGACTCATCAATATGATTTGGTGGATCTAATTCTGGTGGTCCACCAACTGCACCTTCATCATTATCGATCATCTGTGGTAAATCTAATGGTAATAATGGTGGTGTATCTAATGCTGGTTGATCAACAGCCACAATTATATTACCACGTGCATCTAATTCTAATGCTGGATCAGCTGTTGCTTCAGCTAAATTTGTTACACTTTTTGATTTAACACATTGGAAATCAACATGACGACTTTTAGCTTCCTCCTTCTCCCATGACATATGAATAAATGGTCGTTGAACATAATTATAAATGACCTCAGCACGGCCGCCTGGTCGTTTCTTCACCTTCTCCTTATATGTTGGATAACCTTTTAAAACACGTTTTTTTGTCCCTGTGTTCAATTTTCTTTTTCAAATTAATTAATTATTATAGATTACCTTCAATTCCTAAACGAATTTTCTTTAAACCTCTATCTTTAAGGACCTGTTTTGCCACATCTCTATTTTCTATATATTTAAAAAATCTATACATGGCAGTGCTATTTACAGTTTGACTATATTCTTCACCCATTTGTGGTGGATATTCTTCATCCCAATCAACAGTATCATCATCTAATAATACAACAATATGACATTCACGGTCACCACGTTGTGCTGAATTCACCATTAATGGTAGAATTAATTCTTCAAGGAATACTTCAAATTGGCACCTAGCCCCCTCATTGGATAATTCATGTAATAATCCTCCTAAAACGAAAGTAACATCAACTTTTAAATATTATCAAATTAATCATTAAATTTAAATTTAAAGTCTTACTCAAATTTTGACATCGTACAGTGTTGGCATCAAAAGGCACCAATAAATAATCACATGCTTCACGTAATTCTTGTACAGATACTGATGGTGGACATTTAATTAAACCACCTTTATAATATTCTAAAATAGCACGGAATACACTGGCTGATATACCTTCAGCTACTTCATATTCACCACGTTCATTGGTTTGTGTTAATTCTAAATTTGAACTAAACATACGTCCTAACATTGTATTTGGATGGGCAGTAAATATAGCTGGATCAACAACGAAACGTGTATTATCAACAACTAATGTTACACGATCATCACTTGTATTTGTTATCATATTCGATGTTGATGGATTTGATGTTGATTGATTTTTTGATGATGATGATGATGACGTTGGCGGTAACATATTTCGTCCTCTGCAACAACAACAACAATAAAAATTAAATGCATAAAATGAATGAAATTTTTCTAATGAGTTTATTTAAATACAGATTTGTTTGCTAATTTTAACACTAACGTCACAATACATACTGTAATGTTTAGCGAAAAGCAAATATGAAATAAACTTTAAACATTTGTCGTCTTAATTGTTTCTAAATTAGAATATTTTAAAATAAATACGGAACATTTCCAGTAACGATCAATTTTTTTTTCAATTCAATTAATTTGAGACACTTTTATATAGACACTGATAACACATTATTAATTAATTGAAAAAACGTGACGTGATAAGAACAAATGAATTTTTATTTCTGTATATACAAATAGTTTCCGTTTACAAATTGAGATTTCTACTAATAGAAAAAATGCAAGAAACTAATAAACTCGATTTTAATCAAATCGAACAAATTTTGATAAAACACAGAAAAATAACGATAAAGGTTATTTTTAGAAAAATACAAAAATCAAATTTCTTAGAACATTTATATCAAAAATTACTAATTGATGATGACGATGAGAAGTACATCATAAATACAATAAATTGTATTATTTTTATAACGTAATTTAGAAGCACTACAATTACATTATTTCAGCTGCTCATTATCTATTATTGCACACGATTTATCGAACTATCTTTAATATTCGTATTATAAATTAAATTCTAAATATGCATAAAAGGGCAAAATGTACAGGCGGAGACTACACCTTTTTCGATTCTGTGTTTAAAAAATGCCAATCTTTAATAGTCAATTTTTCGCTTGTTTTCAAAGATATTGGAAACGCGTGATACAGAATTAGAAAGACTATTTCAAGGGGCATCTAAGGACTGATTATGTTTTGTACCCTGCGAATTAACGTTAGCCCAGGTTTTTCGCTACAATTTTCCGGACAAATAAGCAAATTTTATCGTTAGAAAGTCGATAAAATTATCTGTATCAATTTTATAATATTAATGATTAATTAAGAAGAGCCTTATCACCGTCTAACAACTAAGAAAAGTTTGGACTGGCGTGTAGGACACGAATCCATGACCTTTGGATTTGTACTCCAATTTTATTGCAAAATAATTAATTCTAATAGGTGAAAAATTTTAGAATTTCCTGTGATCATTTATCTAATTTTCAAAAATTGGATTTCTAGAGGATCTTATTGGTACGTCTATATAGATAGTTTATTTTTAAAATTGCACAAAAAACTTTCAGTAAAAATTTTAAATTTTTAATAATTTTCTGGAAAAAAATAAATCTATTGGAAAATTTCTTGAAGACTTGGAAAACGCTTTCAATTTGATATAGACTACATAATATTCATTCCAAAAAAAAAAAAAAAACAATTTCGGCTAGATTATGGGAAAAAATATAAAGAAAACATATTCTAAGATTTTTCTCTGTAATTCAAAATTTCATCAAAACTTTCTTCTAATGCAACTTGAAATGATGTTTCTAATGCTGTATCATGCATACCAAGATTTCCGAACACAAGCGAATCGAAAAAGATATAGTCCCCGAATATACCGGGTGATTCACCTAAAACGAAAAGTTCTTATGACAACTCCCATTATTTGACAAGCGATTCGATAATATTTCAAGGATTTGTAGTATTTTAGCTAAATTCGAACCTCGTAGCTCATTTGGAACTAAGTCAAAAAAACGCTCGTTTTGGACAAAGCCGCGATTTTCAAAAACAAACTTAACACGACTTAGAATGACTCGAAGACCCTCTTAACGTTGATTTCTTTCGTTTTTCTCCTTTACATTCTAAAAAAAATGCGGAACATTCTCACCTATTCCAAAATAAAATGGAGAACAACGCGAAAAATCAATGTTGGGAGGATCCTCGGGGTATTTTTAAATCGTTTATCTTGTTTTTAAAAATAGCGATATCGTCAGGAACGAACGGCTTTCGATCAACTTCCAAATGAGCTACGAGGTTGTAATTTCGCTAAAATGTTCTCTAGGGATCCTCCTATAAATCCTTGAAATATTTTTCGATTCGCTCGCCAAATAATGATAGTTGCCATTAAAACTTTTCGTTTTAGGTGAATAACCCGGTATTATAAGTAAAATAATAATTAAATTTCAACAACATCACGTGTAGATAATAATATGTAAATGGACTCATTTCTTACAATGCATCCCGACTATTTTCATCTTTTTATCATTTGTTTTTGCCAAATTTGGCGCCTGGTGCGATCGCACCATTGAACCAGATCACGCTACAGGCCTCTTTTTCAAACAGACAAATAAAAAACTGTTAGGTTTCAAGAAATGTGCAATTTTCGTGAATTCATATCTCACCCGATACATTCTCGCATTATTTGAATGAACAAATAAGTTTGGCATGTGACAATCAAACGATAATTGACCAACAATGCCGCCATAAATAACAACCGACCACTGACTTCAAACTGTTTGTCCAGTGAGATTTTATTTAGTTTGTTTTATGGAAGAATTTTCAGTACAGACCTTTTTGTCATTCAACACGAGGTAGAGCATTATAATTGGATTGCGTTAGAAGTTTCAAAATCAATACTTAACGAATATAAATTTTTACTGCAAAAATGTCTTTCTGTATTTGTTGGAAGGAAATAAGTAGAAACTCTAAATTTACACTACAGTTGCGAGAATTTTAACAAAATTTACGAATATTGGCTGCATCACTTCAAACATATCTAGATATAGTGGTGAAATGGAAATAGTGAATCTTATAAGAAAAGTCAAATTACTTTATGGTTAGGACTTGGGACACACAGAGGAAACTGTTCACTATAAAATCTGTAAATTACCTGCTTCCATTCACAGAATTTAAAGTAGAAAATTTCCTTTGTGTGCCAAAACCATAATGTATTTTGACTTTTTCTATAAGATTCACTATTTCCATTCCACCACTATACTGTATATTCAGAAAAGAATGAACTAAATTTGAAATTAAAAATTGTTTTAAAGTATATGTTGAGTATTTTCAAGTACGAATCTAACCGATAAGCTCTCAAAAATAGGTACCTAACTGTTTTATTAGGTTCCGACCATTAATCAAATGATGCGTGAACAAAATCATTTCAAATTAGGTCAATTTTTTTTGTGAGTACACTATACTGGGCTGCTGCTGTAAATATAATTTTGATCAGTTGATTTCTAGGCACCCTCCCTACAAGCCCTTGAAATATTTTTAAATCGCCCATCAACTAATAGAAATTCCATACGAATTTGGTATATTTACAGCAGCAACCCGGTATATATTACAACATTTTAGTTATGGAATATAAATTTCTAAAAATGTCCCTGAAAATGTGCATTCTCGATACAAAATGCATTTAGTTTCTACATATGATACAATTTTCATTATTTTTAACATTCCAAAACACTCCAACAATCAATAAATTACAAGACAAGAACCAACTTCAATTATATAGAAATTTTTGTCATGCTATCCACCTAATGAGGTACAATGTGCGATATTTTAAATTAATTATGTGTACTGATGGAATCCATTAATATGCGTCCTTCATTGTTACAGGTAAAAAATGAAAAAGACACAACAAATACCTACTTTGTATATTTAATCGATACAATACACTTTTTTTAAAATTTTAAGTGAATATGTTAATTCTCGACCTTTGTAAAATTTTCTATGAAAATTGATAAAATATTTCGTCTTTATGAAAATTATGTAAGAAACACCTGTCAAATCCCAGATAAAAGCAATGAAATTCTAAAAGTAACTTACTCATAAAAGATGAATTATATGAATCAAGTGTAATTTACCCTTAGCAAAGTAAGCGAATAACAATTGTCTAATTGTAAATATATTGCAAAAAAACACTTCTGACTATCGGTTGAATGAATATTGAAAAACAACGTTTCTATCATTCCGTCAGATAATTGGATGATTTATACCAAGAGCGATTGATTTATTGAATGTTTTTTTAATTAAAACTTCCACTAAACCGAAGACGTCTTTTAGTAAGATGTTAGCAGTTGACAGAAAATTTGATTATGATGGGAACAATGAAGAAAATCAACCGTGGTTTACCGTAAGTTGATTCAAAATTATAATTTCCCCCCTGGTAAAACCAATAAAATAATTTTTCTAAAATTAATTTCCAATTTCATTCGAATTATGTCAGTACAATACCACATACCTCATCTAAACATGATAAATTTGAAAATACATTCCCTTTAAAATTTATCATTATGGGTCGATGTAAGCAGCTCAAACACTAGAAAACATTATCTACTAGAACTCGTATCAGATGACTCGTTTTTCAAAAGAAATTAGAGAGATCTTTCCACCGATCAAATATTCCTTAGATGGTAGTCTACACAATATTTTTTTCTTCGTTTACAGGACAATAAAACATTACCAGAAAGAGGAGTTGCTCTGAATATTGCTGAAGAGGACAAGAATATAACTCAAGAATTGGATTATTATCAGCAACAGAAACAACAACACCGGAAGAAATCATCATCAAGCTTGCGTAAAAATGTGCTTGATGTCATTATTTTTATTATAGGTGAATATTTACATCTATAACAATTTAAGATGTAATGTCTTTTTTACTGGCGCATCCACTAACTTACACTATTTTACCAGATACTTTGTATGTATAGTCTAATTCTTTTAACTCTGCCGGTATGTCATCAATCAATGAACCATCTTTGAGCAAGCCTGAATATATTTTTTGATGTGTTAGACAGAGCTAGGCATATAAACGATTGTCTTATCAATAACATTGTATATTTGCAGTATGTCTATATTAAATCCTTCTTCAATTGCTTAATTAAAATGAGGATGGACAAATATACTGTTGTCTACACACCTTCGTGACGGAATAATAGAAGTTGTGGGGGAAACCAATTGTAAACCTTTGTCCATAGGCGCCACATTATCAGGCGACCGATTTTGCAAGAAATCAACAAAAAAAAGAATAATTGAAAAATTATCTTCTAATTCACTATTTGCACGTTCTCTCGTTTAAGTAATTAACCGCCGTTTTGCATTCTTTGATCGTAATTTTTGATTTTGATAATTATTTCAAATTAATGTCTCATAACTCGTAGCCACGCTTCTGGTTGTTAAAATTCTGAAGCAACAGGCGTTAATATGCCATCCATAAGACTGCGCCTCAAACAATCTTAGCTCATATGTTTTAGGTTCATGACGTACCGGCAAAGTTAAACAAATTGGACTTTAGAAATGTTTATAGTAAATTTAGATTAATTTCAGATGTGCTCTTACTGATATTCGATTTTTTTTTACAGTCTTGGTTATAATAATACTGGCTGAATTAGATCTTATGCCACGTGCAAAATTAGGTTTTATATGTAAAGATCCAAAAATTTCATATCCTTTCCGTGGTGATACAATATCAACAGCTACTGTAGTCGTTATTACAATTATCGCTCCACCGATTTTAATATATTTTATTGAAATACTACGTAAAGGATCTTATAAACTTATATATTTTAGTACTATTTGGTATTATTATAAAAAAATGTTGATTGGTTCATTTTTAACATTATTATTCTCGGAAATTATAAAACTTTTAATTGGTGAACCAAGACCGCATTTTCTTGATTCATGTAAACCAGATACTAATCAATATTGTCAGCCTGGTACATTTATTATAGATTATAATTGTACAAATAAAGCACTGACTGATTATCTTCGTGGTGATATTGAACGCTCATTTCCATCATCACACACGTCTTTTTCTATGTTCACATCATTATATTGTGCTGTAAGTTTTTTTATTTAATTAAAAAAAACATCTAAATCTATTTTTCAGTACTTAATTCATTCGAGGTTGACAAACAGTACAAGTATAGAATTATTGAAAACTTTACTGATCATTGTGTGTCTTCTATGGACATGTATATGTTCGCTTACAAGGATAACAGATCGCCGCCACCATTGGTGGGATGTTTTAGGTGGTGCTATTTTCGGTGCATGTAACGCATTTTATACCATCTATCTATTACGTAAACAAACTGAAAATAATCATAATAACAATAATTTGGTGAGAAGTAATTCATCGACAAGAATGTCAGATATGAAAAAGAAAAATCCTAATGATGCGATAAATAAATAATTATTAAATAAATTAATTAAAATTTATTGGAATTATACTAATGTGGAAAAATAATTGAAATAATAAATTGTTTAAAAGAAAGTTTCATTTCATACAATCAATCATGCTCGTGACCTTTAGAACCCTTCAAAATAAACCAAATTCTTATAAGAAAGACCACAGAATTTAATATCACCCATCTTCTAACAAAATGATTTGTTGAACTTTTTCGAAAGAAGTAATTGAGAAGAACAAGACTGCTATTTGTATATTTGTTAAAATTGCCAACATAAATGGCAATTTAACAGTTTAGTTTTACTACAGAAACCTTTCCAAATCTGAGGAGACTAACGAGGAGAAGCTCATCGCTGTGACTGTGGGTCAAAATATCAAAAATTTAAGGTTGAAAATACAAGGTGAGTCAAAAGTAATACACAATATTCATAACTTTTTTAATTAATAAAATCTAGAAAAACACCAATTGCAACTAAGCCAAAACGGCTCTATCTATTGCATTTTCGAGTAGGGCATATTTTTCTTCGTTCAAACATATAATAGTATATTATATATCAAGGGACTAAAGTGCGGTATTTCGTCCCCAGAGTAGAATAAACCAAACTCGAGGGACGAAAGAAAGCACTTTAGTCCCGACTTATATACGTTTTTTGCACTTTCAGTAATATTTGGGAATGAAATTCAAAATTTATGAAATTGATAAGAACCTTCATTATTTTGACCAGCATTTTGACATTTGTTGCTACAGATACATATAATTGTTTATTTTTTATTATATCCCTAGGGAAGTAATGAATATTATATGACTAAGTGATATTTTAGTCTCTGTAATGAGGGACTAAAGTATCCACTTTAGTCCCGAAAGTGCAAAAAATTCCTAAAGCCTGCAAGATTTTCTGTTATCATAATAGACATGCATCAGCATAGTATACGAAAAACATAATGACTAAGCATGACAGGCAAATTAAATTTGAAGTATATGAGATCTATTAAACAATTTGTATGCAGGTAAAACTCCTAATTACATTAAAAATGCCAATTTTATTTTTGACAATTAAATTCGCACTATTTTTACAGTTCTGAATGTAGAAAAAGATACTCTACCCGAAAATGCAATAAAAAATAGGATGTCATTAAAAAAAGTGATGATGGTAATGGAAATCGAGAGAGCCGTTCTGGCTTAGTCACAATTAAATAATTAAAAAATAAAAAGTTACCTGTCCCCTCGTTTTTTCAATTTTTTTTATAAATTAAACAGTTATGAGGATTATGCGTTACTTTGGATTTACACTGTATATCAACATGATTACATTAGAATAGTTATCTAAATGTAAATTTAGGATAATACCAATACAAACGAAGCGAATAAATATGCAATGAGATAAAAATAAATCGTGTTATATTTTTTGGGTAAATCCTTCAACAATTCCTTAGATAATGGCATGCAATTTTTCCATTAATTATAATAGAAAATATAAATATTTTATTTTTGACGAAGAAAAGAAAAATGATATAAACTACTTGCCTATTACGGGATGCATTGTGACATTGCTTAGGCGTAGCTACAGAATGACACCGAGGGTCCGAAAGGGACGTTGAACGTTGTACAAGGCACGATTTTGGCTTCGAACACGATCCATAACTACGCAAAGCAATATTATTTGGATTAATCATTGATCTCATTCATACAACAAAAGAAATAACAATAGGAAAAACAACAATAACACTAAAATCCACACCAGTTACGAAAAACACTATTATAGATTCTTTGTTTTTTTTTATGATAATATGTGAACCATCGGTGGTAATAATTGCGTTACTAAATATAAAACAGATATTGTTGCGTAAATATACTGTTATTTTGTTGTTGTTGTTATTCATTTGATTTCTACGACACAATAAAAAACAATGGATCTTAAAATTTGTTTATCTTCAAGTTTGTTATTATTATTATTATTGCTTTAAAATACTATGTATGTGGTGCACCTTTTAGACTTTCACCGACTTCTCTCCTTTTTCAACTAAAACTCATCTGTTATATAGGTATATATGTATAATCATCAATACTAATCTACATACACGAGTACAGTTTATTATCATTTCAATGATAGTTTACTTGATGATAAATGGAAAAACAAAAGGGTAATAACTGGTTGATTAAGATAAATAAAATAGACAAACAAATAAATAAATTATGATTTATATACCTCATACGATTTTTAAATACACGCCGACGACGATCATCAGCATAATCTTCTGTATCACTGCTCGTGTCATTATTATTATTGTGATACATGTGTCGATCACCAGTGCTTGACATTTTTACGCGAGGCAACAAACAATTCACAAATATTAATAAATAATTAGTACAACTGTTTAGATCTCGATAATTAATCCAGTACATAAAAAAATCGATTATTGGTTTTTAATTAACGATTCTTTCCTGACAAATCGTTAACAAAATCACATTAACATTCAGAGAAATTGACAGTGACAGTTGGTCTGTCAAATTTTTCCTGACAACAAAGCAACTAATTGTAGCACTAATTTTTGCCATATTTTCAGTAGCGAATTATTTTGCATTGTAAAAGAAATAAAAACTAACAACAATAATAATGATAATACTTCAATAGTTACAGAATAGTAGTTTAAATCATATGGGAAAATTACGAGATTTGATATTTTCGATATAAATTGTTATAAATTTTTATCTTTTACAGAATTCGTAACTTTGACGATAAAAGGTAGCGCTTGGCAATGTGGCTCACAGGCCAAACTAACCGACAGAGGACGCTTTGAACAATTCAACTATATTTTCAACGTTGTCTAATTTAATCACTAAATTAAAAAAAAAATCAAATACGAACAATTTAATTAAAAATAAAGCTTTGTTACTAGAACTATAACAAATTTGTCTTGATTTTAGTTTGTTTTGTTTTAATTATCTCATCGATTAGTTCAAAAGAGAATCTCAACAGTGATCAAATACAAAATTGTCAACGCAATCTAATTTGACGTATTCAGTTTTATATTAGCAAATTTAATAATATGCAACACACATTTTAATGGTGTACAATGTAGTCAATGTATATTTGAAAAATTTGTATTCTTCCTGTAAAAGAGGAATAAATGTGGCAACACAATTCCTGTGTATTGTGACTTGTGACTTTGAAATTGGTACACGTGACTCAAGTGACGCGCCAATTTTAAATTAAACTCAAAATCGAGAATATTTCAAATTTATGATAACTATACGTGAATGGTTATAATTCAAAAGCATAAAGAAATACTCGTTAATCAATTATAGAAATAATTTTTGGGTGTATACCTGAGTAGTCAATACGTTGAAATCAAGAAAAGACAAGGTTGAGTACATACAATTAACAAATGGTACAGAATTTAGTCAAATATATTTTTCTTGCTCCATTCACTGTTAAAATATTCAAGCAATTGTTTGTATTAATTGATAAATATATTCTATAATTAGTCTAATGATGCAGTCACCTTAGATGGCAGGAAATCAATTTTATGACGCCTAAAAGTGCATCATTGTTCCTATTTTCTATACTCTATTTTAAAGTAAAATTAATCCATTTACGTCAGTTTCTGTATTATTTACAGCATGTGATAAAACCATCCAGAATATTCGATGATTAATCAAATTGAGCGCGTCTCAAATTACCAACATAACAATTGGATAAGACACTAGACGATTTATAATTGGCGCGTGCGTAGTTGACAAGGACAGTTGGTGTATCATTCATTATTTCAGTGTTATTTCGTTTATTTCTAATTTATTTTCCGAAGAAAAATAATATGAAAAATTTATTATTTCGTTTGTTTAAAATTAAGAGTATTGAAAATTTAATATAAATAAGATTGATAGATAATTATTTAATTACGTTTCCGTATAGTTCCAATCACTGTCTGTTGTTAAGGAGGTTAGTTCGAATTGTGTCACAATTATCTTTGATTTTTCCATCGTTTTTTTATATTATCAACAGTATTTGGTTATTGAAACCATTATTTTTGATTAATATCGTGGTTATGGTTTTGAAAAATATTGATTTTTCGATGTAAAAAATTATGAAAAATTATTGGCGCCTTAATGACTTGATGATTATCGACGATTTTTTTTGTTTGTTTGTTACAGTTTTGATTCGTGGAGGGCAACGATGGCAGTAAAGCAGAAAGTTGTGGATTGTTTGCCACCATCAAATACTGAAGCTTGCCTCCAGATGATATTACGCGATTTACAGAATGTCACATCACAAGCGCAAGATATGCAAGATAAGATATGTATACAGATTGTTATCAGTTTAGGTAATGTTATTATACCAACTGATCCACAAAGTTATATAAAATTCATATTGGATATTAAGAAAGTACAAGAGATGTTAATCAAACAATGTTTAAATGATAATATGGTCTTCATAACATTGAAGACATTATATAATGAAATATCAAAGAGTGATAGATATCTATCGCCAGCTATGTCGATTGTTCTACAATTAATTGAAATTGATTGTATACCAAGAGCTCTTGATTTAATTTTACAAAACGGTTATAATACACAAGGTTTAAAGAATGCATTATTAACATTATGTATATGGTTAACAAAATGGACATTAACAGAAAATCTTGGCCCATTAATATTGGCATTTATGCAAGGCTTGGAAAAACAACAACATTATGATATATTAAATGATGTAACAATGGCAACAATTGAACCATTATTTCCATTATTAGTTGTACCAGAACCACGTAAAACTGTTGGCCCTGTTGTTTTATATATGTTAACAATACGTGAATTATGCGTTGATGCCTTCCATAAAATCGTACCACATATTAGTAAAGTTATAATTTGTTTAGAGAAAGAGAATTCTGAATGTAGTCTACATTATTTAAATGAAATTGTTAAGATTTGTGTTGAATTAATGGACTATTTACCACAGAATTCAAATCTTTATAGACAACTAAATAATGATTTACAAACATATTTACCAATGAATCGTACAATAACGAATCATAATGGTAAAATCTGGTTAAATAATATAAATTCATCAATATCAATACAAACAACAATTGGTAAAGTTGGTTTAAATAATTTAGGTAATACATGTTATGTTAATAGTGTATTACAAGCATTATTTATGACAAAAGATTTTCGTAATGAGATTTTATTACATGTTTCCAATTATAATAATATTCATAACAATAATAATAATAATAGTAATAATTTATTAATGTGGATGCAAATATTGTTTGCTTTATTACAACATTCAAAACGTTCATCATTATCACCAAATGAAATTTTAAATATAGTACGACCACCTGGATTTCTGCCAGGACAACAGCATGATAGTTCAGAATTTTTAGGTTATTTATTGGATATGCTACATGAAAAAGAGAAACAGCCTTCCAACAGTGCAGGTTAGTATAAATACAATTTGATGATTGATAGTTTATTTATTTATTTCAAAAGCATTTATTTTAAAATGATTTAGAAAAAATTGTTAAAATTTGTCGTAATTCTATTAAGATGTACACCTATGTTATTGCTAAACAACCTAAATTTTAATTTTTCAATGGTAAATCTCAAGGATTTATTGTATTGTATTCGTTACTCTATTTAGAGGTCGTTCTGATTGAGAGTAAAATGTCATAGTACTACGTATTTTATTAATTTTATTAAAATCGATATAACGTGCAAAATGGCTCGTATAACACGGTAAAATAATGAGATATATGTTGATTACGTTTCAGCTCCAATTAATTAATATAATTGGATTAGTAACACTAATCGTCATTGATAAATTGTTCTACCGGGTTATTCAGATACAACGTAAAGTTCTTATCGCAACTCCCATTATTTGGCGATTCGAAAAATGTTTCAAGGATTGATAGTAGGGTTCTTGGAGATCATTTAAGCAAAGTTAGAGCCTCGTAGCTCAATTGGAAATTGCTCAAAAAACTCGTTTCTGATAATGTCGCCATTTTCGAAGACGAACTATGCACGCAAAAGCATTTAGAATGACTCGAGGATCCTCCCAACATTGATTTTTTTTCTTCATTTTTTTGCTGGAACAGGTGGAAATGTTTTGTATTTTTTCTAGAATGTTATAAGAAAAAACGAAAAAAATCACTATTGAGAGGGTCTACGAGTCATTTTTAGTCTTTTTGTGTTTAGCTCATTTTTGAAAATCTCGATCTTGTCGAAAATCAGCGTTTTTGACCAGCTTCCAAATGAGCTGCAAGATTCTAGTGTTGCTAAAATGACCTCCAGGGACGCTCGTATAAATCTTTGAAATATTTTATGGTATATTTCTTGTAAATATAACAAATAAGTTAGTCGTTCTGGCCTGGTTCATGTATTTGCATATTTGTATATTTGGCTCGTGCAACATGGATTCAGATAACACTCCCATAACACGATAGATAGGTACCTGAGTAGTAGCGTATTGTGCGGAACCGTGTTATATGACACATTGAGCTTACAACACGGTTGGGGGGTTAGTTACGCCTAAAATACTATTAACAAGACGGTTTGGTTGTAACTGATTAATATTTTTCTCTTGTATGTTGAACTGTGAGCTTCACTATTGATATATAAACAAGTCAGTTTTA
>JAZBGW010000241.1:8977-32221 GCA_037464815.1 Mylabris variabilis
TCACTGTCCTTCATACTCTGCGTTGCGGAATTTAGAAAAGGAAGATCAGATGTCAAAGATGAGCAATTTCTGTGACCACTCCAAAAAATATTGATGCTGTCCACGTAGAACTGTCACGGGAGCATATTATAATAATTGCTAACTAGATTACGCGAAAAAATTGTAGAAAGCTTGCCAAAGGTGTGCTTTTTTGCAAGACAAGGCGCACCCGCTCACAAATCTCTGATTGCAATGCAAAAAATTGATGAAATTGGTTTTAAATTGATTGACCACCCGCCTTATTCTCCCGATTTGACACCATAAGACTATTATTTGTTCCAAAAGCTCAAAAAACATTTGAAAGGTAAAATATTTTCGACAAATATTGAAGTCATATCTGCTGTTGAGGAGTGGTTTTTCGAGAAAGATAAAGAATTTTTTTCAAAGGCTTGGAATTACTTTATGAACGTTTTGCTAAATGTATAAATTTAAGAGGAGATTATTTTGAATAAATTAAATTTTGTTAAAAAATGTTGTGGCCTTTTATGCGGTAAGCTGGATACTTATCAATATCACTTCGTAATTTCTACAAATTTAAATTTGTATTAAAGAGAGAGAAAATGGAAAAATATTGATCGATGCATTTTTCAATATTGATTCAGTCGAAAGATGTTTTCGAAAATTGTGTGTTCCCTTATCTAAATGTTAACAATATTGAAGTTTGCTATAACTGTCTAAAGTAGATAGGGATGGGATTTTATTTATAGATAAGACCGATCGCTTTCTAAATATATGCATAAATATTTAAGGGGAGAAAGAATGAGTCAAGTGTTTATCTTGTGGAGATAAATTGATGCATTCCTTTAGAATCTATATTCATAATATGTATACATTTCTTTTCGTTGAAAATAATAATATTTGATAACGATAATCGTCACCTGTGTTTGTGTGTATGTATCTCTTTTTCATATACCTTATGTGTCAGACTTAATCAAAGACTTTAATTCATATGCATCAACGAAATCGTTAAGCATCTGCTTAACTTTTTCTACATCTGTCACGATTATTGTTTAATTGTAATCACAACGAGCATGGAAAAAAAATCAAGAAGGTGAATATGATTAATCTTGTTCCACGACAAAACAAAAATAATAATAAAGAAGATCGAGCCGTATAAGATCCACCCTCTTCCTTATAATATTATGGACACGTGTGTTGTTGTATAGAGTGCGTGCGTCTACACGTGTCCTTAAAAATCCAACACCAAGACATCTGCCTATCAGACTCGTCTTCCCTAAAGGCGTCCTCGTTTATCGATAACTAAAAAATTCAAATAAATCTAAACAATATAGTTATGTGGTAATGATAATGACGGTAACCGAAAATTAACCAAAATAAATGCAGCATCTGGCGATAATTTTCAATATATTTCAAAGTGGTAAATCGGGATGGCGAAATAGAAACGTTAGGGTCCTGGCAGCTGATGCTGGGACAGGTGATGGACCTGCCCATAATGCACAAATACATTCACACATAAATGCGGTCGTGTCAAAAGGGCATGTGCCCAGGTCGTAACGGACTTTTCGATGGGACACCTTGAGGGTCGCCTCATATTTCGCTCATCATAAAATTTTCGTTTTGTTTCAATAGAATCCGTTATCTTTACAATAGTGCATGGTAAGAACCGGAACTTTGGTACCTACCCTTGGCTGCATAAAAAAGAGACGACAATTCCTGAACGGGCCGTGGTAGCCGCTTTTGTTGAACAAAATTCACAACTCTTTCCCAACACCATCATTTGATTTAAGAGTGAAATCTAGCCGGAGGGGCTTGAATTATTTGGAACCTGTACCAGATTAGCTTGAAATTTATGGCTATTTTTTTTTTAAATTATCGTTATCTAGTCGAATTTTTAAAAATGAAAACGAGACGTGTGTCGATTGGAATGCGAATATTTGTGATAGGGGGGCGCACATGTGAAGTGCAGCTGTATACGTAGAGCTAATCGATTGACGCGTGGCACCCTCTCTATCTCTCTCGCTTTTTAGTTCTTTTCAATTTTCTGTTTTAAAGCCAATCCGGTAAACCACCCGCAGGTGTGTGGATTGCTTTAGAAATTCAGCACAGACACTGTTTTAGATCTAGCAGACGCATAGCCCCGGCGTGACGTTTTTATTGATTGATAAACGACAAAAAAGCACAATGAACAGAATAGAACGTATTGAAATGATAAGCTCGATATGTACACACAGGTGGGTCTCGATAAGTAACAATATTAAAAAAATAATGGGAAATCGTTCGACAATCCTGTGTTCATCGTTTTGTTTGTGTCAAGGATATTTTTCTTTCTGAATGCCAGGAATCCGAGCAAGGTAAACCTGATGCTAGCGGTGCTTTAAAATACAACAACACTCTATACAGCAAGTGAAGGTGGCTCTTTTTCTCTCTTTGTTTTAATCCAGTCACGATGCAATTTCTATTATTAGTAGTATTATTATTACCATTTCAATAAGGTCTTACGATTTCGTCATTAGATTAGCCAAACTAAGGACAATATCTGTATGAATAATTGTAGAGCTTTGTCACCACATCTAATTTCGCAACTTGGATGCAATTGTCTAAAGTCAAAATAATCAAATTTCGCCCCTATAATATTTGACCAATGCAGTACAAACATCAAATGCCGGAAGTACAAACGGCACGTGTTATATAAATTGCGGAAATCGATCATCGAATCTAGAATTTCTCTCCATGAATTTGTACTAAAAAGCTCAAATTACTGTTTGATTAGAATAGACGACTATGTTTCCGGCAAAACTGCCATCATTAAGTGTCCTTTATCATCGAAAATATTTAGTTTACGTATATATATATGCACATATATACAACACCAGAGAGACCCGGTGAAAAGAAATTGACTATTAGTTATGCGATGACGTGATATAGAGTTTCTGGTTGGTAGGTTTTCAGCTGCTGATAAAGTGCCAGGCCCGCGGCACAAAACTAAGACTACTCTCTTTCTCTTTCAAAAGAAAATAAAAAAATAATAATAATAATAACGATGATGTAGAAATACCTGTCCATTCTTTGTGTGCACAAAGAGCGTCAACAATGCGACGTATACAATGCAAAGAATGAACTTTACCTACCTGTCGTTCTGATTTTGCCAAATCGAAAATATATTTCACCTCAATATAATCATTGTCAACTATTTTTCTTGTTTTTTTTTTGGTTGCCTTATATCTTTTCCGCTTTTGTAAAGCTAAAGAATTAAATTTGTTGTTGTTGTTGTTGTTGTTAAAAAGAATTCCATTACGTTAAAATCTACAAACTAAAAATAATCATGTAGGGTGTTGATTTAAATGCGGAAGAGGGTGCTGGCTTTCTAAAATTAAGCACCCTAACACTGAAAATCAGGATCATATGCGTATATATAACGGTTCACACCACCTGCCTTTCCTCTTGAGTCGAGATTTCCTTCTCGGTCTAGAATCGGAGCAATAAGGGTGTGATTTTTTTTTAACAATTGTTCCGTACTCCAAATAGAACGAAACTTTTTAATCACCTGCCAAAGTGTGGATAATAAGAATAATAATAGTAATAGGAGTTTTAGTTTCAAATTAGATTGATTACTTCACACTTGGTGGTTTTATGGCGAGTTTGCTTCTCAGAATTTTTCGTTATTTTTTTAAAATACTTCCGTATTGAGGTGAAACAGAACTAGGTACCAACAACAAGACACTGATAACCGACAAGCTAATTTATTAAAATACAATCCACGTATATATTTTATCTGTATAAATACAATTTAGAAAATACCAACATTAACCCAACTTCTATACATAACTAGTTTATTATTGGTTTTATCATTCGACTATATGTCGTTTTGGTCTTTAACGGTTTGAAATTTTATTGTATTACACATATTGGAATATGTACGTGGAATATTCCGGTATGTTGTTATATCGTTCGTAGGTGGATTATATCGCCAACGATTCCAACCAACGACCATCTCTTTCAAGATTAAACCACTGGAAGATTACATTATTGGTACATATCTTCTTCCTATACATTGACAATTATTAGATCCAGTTTATCGTGTTATCTATTTTTACAAAACAACAAACATCGAAGAAAAATTTAACCAAAAAAATAAAAATAAACAACTAATATCAAGAAAATGTAAGATTAATACATAGAGTATAGTGATTTATTGATCGTGTTTGTTGCTTTTCTCAATTTCATTCCATTCAAACAAAGATAGCGCCGTTATAAACATTTATCGCACCTATTTGAAGACAAACCTCCTAATGCTCTTAACAATGTTAACGAGGCGAACAAACGGACTCGTGCCTCTGAAGCAGAAAATTTCCAACATGAACTCACGCCGAATTTCCTCAAAAATACACTCAATCTTAATTTTTCTCCTGATAAATTAACGATAAAATAGAGAGCGTGGGGATAGTGGAATGTAATAAATCTACGTGTAGTAATTATGGTAATTAATTAAAATAAATGGAACAAATGTAGACTCGTGCAACGTATTTAAACAAATCGTAAAATCAAATCTTTATCTTGTTATTGTTGTTGTTACTGTTGTCAACTAATTAATTAAAATTGTAACAATCGATGACATACCGATAGTTCCATTCAATAAAGTATTCAATCACTAATTAAGTGACCACTAATCAATAGAGAAGCAACAATGTGATAATTGAACGAAAATTACAGTTAAATTTGATATTTCGGCGATATTTATAATCAATTGGATAGCTTGAAGAAATGACGGTGTGATAAATCACGGTGATGTTGAACAGACAAAGCAATTAAACACAAAATCAGCGGGAGCTCGCAAAATTTTGCTATTGATACGGTTTAATTAATAAAGCGATTCCCGGTCATACAGGTGGACGGTTGCTGTTAATATAATTTTAAATTTATTGTGAATATTCAGATTTAAATGTGGTTTATGTCGCTATATTGTATACGTGTATATGTGTATTGATATTATCTGTGTGATAAGATCTGAAAAGAAATCGGCACCAAGTTCCACATGATCAATTCGAAACGAAAACAATCCAAAGATTTATAACTAATAATTTTATCGGCAGTTGATATTCGTCTATAAAGTTTCGAAAGGCTTTAATAATCAAAGATTTATGATTAACAATTGTACTAAATCTGAGATTAATAAAAGCAGCAGGTTGTTCCAGTTTTTGTACTATAATAAGATGCCAACACACCTACGATATCCACCTTATATCTATATATTATCGATACGAATAATGACAACTTATTTTGATAACATTTATAAATTAGACGAGTAGAAAAGAATATGATTTTCTCGATTAAATTGGTGAAGATTTCAAATTGTTTGACATGTTAATTGCTTTGTCCCGAAATTTTTGAAATATCACCCACGATTTTGAAAGCAACAAGAATTGACCAATGTCCATATCTATTCGATTCTATTATTGTTATTATTATAATAACGAATTTCAAATTTATTTCGCTTCACTCTAATTAATTATGTAATTGTGTAAGGATTACGTAAATATCGGTCATTACAACAAATCTTTGCACCCATTATTTAATTGTTCTATAATTATACACTTTAACCGTTCTTTTGATTATAATTTTAATTTTGCAATATTTTTTTTATCAATAACAACAATAACATTAATGATAGTGTTAACATTAAGAACTGGATGGCGAATCAAAGGATCCATCATTTCTCTACATTGCTCAATCATGACGAAACACGGATCTAATTTGTAATTTTTTTCTTCTTCTTCTTCTAGCTTTTGTTAATTATTATTGCTGTTATATGGCTGTTGCCTTCTATTAATCGGAATTTAATCAATGACAAAATCGATTGAAAAGATATTGTTATGCAAGAAGTCGGCCATTTTTCACATTATTAATACTATGGGAAAATCATGTAAAATTGCAACCTTTCACACTATAATAAATACAATTAATCACTCTATATATATATACCTACTACTCGTATATAAAGAACGACAAATAAATTAATGATTGTTTAGGTACTGCTGTAATTATTTGTATAAAATATCAAGTAATTACTGGTGATTGTGTGTTTCTGTTCAACTTCTATTAGTAGAATTTTGTAATTTTGTTGAAATTTTTCAGTCAAAGAAATTCACCGTACAAATATACAGGCTGTCCGGTTTCAGAGTATACAATTTGGCAATTCGCGTAATGTTTTAAGGATTTGCAAGGTAATATCTGGAGAAAATTTTGTTCAAAGTAGAGCCTCGTAGTTCTGGAAGTCGGTCGAAGAGCGCTTAATTCTGACGATGTCATGATTTTCAAAAACTTGCAGCCCACATAAAATGCCTTATTTTTAGAATGACTCAAAGATCCTTCTAATATTGATTTTTATCTTTTGCTCCTTTTCATTTTGAAAAAAAATCACTGTTTGGAAGATCTCAGAGTTTATTCTTAAGCCCACTTTACATTATCCCATTTTTGTTCTGAGCAAATAGAACGACAAATTTGTGTCTTTCCTCATTCGATTTCTGATCCGAGAAAGCTTTCAAGTTTTCATCCGATTTTTTCAGGATAGAACAGTCTATAATCTCATCCGAGATTCCGTTTAATTTGCCAAAAAGTGTCATGCACAGTCTTGTGGATTTGAGAATTTGAGGTTAAACACAAGTTGAAAGCATGGTGCCTTTTAGTATCAACTTGTCTATGGTATCAACGTATTTTAAATATTAGCGCCTGCGTACACATGCAACTGACTCGGATAATGCAAAGATGAAAATATCTCGGATTCGAGATGAATTCGGATATAAAATCGGATAGAAGAATCGAATACGTAAAAGAGATTTTAGAAAGCAAAACCTTTCATCCTGTTTTCGTAAATTCAACTGCAGAGATCCTTTTTTTGGGCGTTTTGTCAACGAAAATAAGAAGAGCAAATTGTTCTTTGGCTACTATTATTAAGTATGAAAGCCCACTTTACATTATCCGAGTTTACATCCGATTTTTTTCCGAGCAAATAAAACGGCAAATTTGTGTCTTTCCAAATTCGATTTCTGATCCGAGTTGCCGCACCCGAGAGAGCTTTCGAGTTTTCATCCGATTTTTTAGAATATAGCAATCTCTAATTTCGTCCGAGATTCCGACCGATTTGTCAAAAGGTCTCAAGTTTTTTGTTAGCGCTTGCGTACACATGCAACTGACTCGGATAAAGATGAAAATATCTCGCATCCGATATAAATTCAGATAGAAAAATTGAATACAAGCATCGGATAATGTAATGGGGCTCGTTTTCGCGCTTTTTTGGCGGACTTCCCGATGAGCTACAAGGACCTACTTTTGCTCAAACTTTCTCTGGGGGGGCACCCTACAAATCGTTGAAATATCATTTGAATCGTTGTATTAGTTTAGTGGAAACGATCAAATTGCACCGGACACCCTGTAGAATAAGATATATGACCATACAGTTCTTAAATCATTTTTCTTTCAACTTTGCAAATCTGCAGGAGGTTCACTTAAGTCTTTCTTTCTATAGTACATATAACTGAGGATATGTTACGGAGTTTGGACTGATATTCCACAGCCCATTAACTTGAACAATAGTGAGCTCATGTGACAGGAGAAGGCGTGCCTGATTGATATCGACAACTAGGCGATGCCTCCTTTCGACCTGCTTTGGTTTGGCGGCAACGGCGGCCACTTCCTGAACCGTCTCTCCTTCTTCCTTTATATAGAGAAAAAAAAACGCGTATTTTAGATGAGAAATTAACTAATTTAGGCCGCACCTGTAAGTCGAACAAAACTAGACTGGAAAGAATCGGATTAACCAATAATAGTAGTGGCGAATATAGCTTAAAGCTATTAAAACACCACGAATCCTAGTATGTAGTAGTAAATTCTAATCAGTTAATCGCTAATGAGTAATCATGCATAGTGTAAAGTCTCCTTGGGCGATAGTCGTACATGTACGGTTCTGTTATAAATACAATTGAATTTTGTTGAAATATAGATGGGTGTCTTTTCAGTTTTAATAACAATTCCCTTTTAATTGTTTTTTTTTTTTGTATGTGTAGGCTGAATAGACATTGTAAATTATGTAAAAATTAATGCGTTAGGATATACTGGAATGATATAAATGAACAATGAATTAATGTTGTTGTATCATGTGGGATGTTGCTTTATTAAACAAACAACAATATCATAAATAAAACGTTAAAATTGAACAATATAGGCGAATTCAGGAGACTCTAATAATAAGACTTCCTTTTGGATCGTATACACTATTAGACAAAGAAATTTGTTAAAATTCTCGGTGATTTTAACGATTAATCAAACAAGGAACTTGTATAATTTTATACGGTTTTTAGATTGGAATTCTGTATCGGTAATCTATGTTTTTTTCCTATGGTCTCTATGGTACTAAGTGCGAGGACAGGTTGCCGTGGGGGCGTTTAGCGGTAGAGCGGTATCGGCGTATACTTGGCTAGCTGTCACATCGCTCAGCAGGCCGCGCGCCAGCCGCACCTTGCCCCCAGGTCCACCACCGTCACTAATCTCTCTTGTCTTTTCCAGAGCTTCTCCACGTAAACTTGAACCACACCACGGATATTTGTACAGACTATCAATACACACACACACGCACACAATCATACATGTACAAATTAAACTTCAAGATTTCCGAAATTGACGTTGATTTGCTTAAACAAATTGAAACGAAAGAAAGAAGAAAAAACAATTCGACTTGATTGTTTGCTTTAATAAAACATAAATCTGACGCCGTTTAGAGCTCGTTTCTCGATTAATTGCATAGCCGCCTAGACGCCAATCGACACGAAATATATTGGACCTAAGTATTTATTACTTTATTAATAAGCGACAAGATAAAACTATTTAAAAAAAAATATGATAAAAAGGCAGTTCAAGGAGTGTACCTACTGATTGTAAAGCAAGTAATTACCTTTAATTATTATTTACTTATACATCACTTATTGTTAGTTAGTATCGCAACTGTATATAAATACACAGAGCATTTATTTCTAATTATCAACGTAGAACCGATAAAGAAACCTTGACTATAATGCTCAACAATTTCGACAATACCTTTCTACTCCTTTTCCTTATTCGCCTGTGTGTGTGTTTTCTTTCTTTTGTATAATTTAGAAAAGTTATGAATGATGTTTGTTGTGTTATGAAGATTGTTGGTCATTTATAGCAAAGACCTTTGCCACCACCGTGCACTAGTAATTACCATTTTCCATAGCCGATTTATATGCCGACATCAATTCTAAAGAGAGATTTCACCAATCCTTGATGTTGATAAATTCCAAGTAAAATCTCAATTTATGAAATATCGTGACTATATTCGTGAAATCGAATCGTATAATAACGAAATAGGGAGGTGATTTTATTACTAATAACTGTCCATTAATGTTGTGATGTCGGTGGCAGCTTTAGCAGAATACAGAAATAACAAACAACACGATATCCAACAAAATTAAATAAAGACATTATTATTTTAAAGGTTGTTTCCTTTTAAAGACAATTTAACGATTATTTTGGGTTGTATTGAGTCATTATAAAGAGATTTTCATTCTTAATTGATTATTTATGATAATTTTATCGAATAATTTCAATCCATTTTGTTTTTTATTTAAATTAATAAATTACTGTTGACATTTTTACATTTTCTTCTATTTGTTCCACCTTCGTCGCCTGCCAAACGACTCCTCCAATCCGTATTTTTATGTGATTTATTCCATTGATACACCTAGCCGTTTACGTTGTTTATTTGGCGTCGAATCCCCACAATTTCTCCAAAAAATCGCCACCCAAATTGTTATAAAACTATCGAAATCAATGGTAGAATTATAGAAGATTGACCTAAACTGTATAGTGTACGGTGATGGTGTCAACTTTCTGCAAAAGGTGCATTAACATGTGCTAATAACTCGGCGACCGAGTAACTGGACTTAGTAGCAAATTGTAGCTATAAATAACTATTTTCATTCGATCAAACTATCAATTTTGATGGATAATCATACGATTTGATCTCGACTAATTATCAATTTAATTAAAGACAGTCGTATAATTTGTAAGGGAAAAACAAACATTTTTATTTCCTGTATCGTTCAATATTAATAGCCTACAGCTAGAAATGGCTAATTAACTAGCAACTATTGATTATTTATTGATTGAAAATATCGTATTTATTCTTTAACATTGACGAAGCGGTGTGCATTTGATTACAGATGTATCGATGGAATTATTGGGTGATTTGATGATCTATCTATCTGTAACCAGTGGCGGAGTGGCCAACTTTTTCGGCCCGAACAATTACAATGACAATCAGCCTTTGATTATACAATCATAATAATTTTTAGTTTCAATCATTTTTAGGTTCAACCACAATCGTTGCACATCTCGATTCTTTAATATTCTTGCATAATAAGAGCTCTTCAAATTGAATTTGTCCCTCTTTAACTAACATGATGGCAAATCTTTCATTTTTAATTAAGGATCAATAATACAGAACTCCCATATTGTTTTCAAAAATCTGAATAGAAGAGCTCCTTTTACTGCTCAAAAATTGATTATCCAGGACTACTGCGTCCTAAAATCTAGATGAAAGTGGAGAGGATTCAATCCTAAAACTTTATAAAGATGCCTCAAACTTATTTCCTAAACGACTCAATGGAAAAATTCCTGGAAAAACTGGTGGTTTGTAATCAAAATGTATTAAAATTTAAAATCAAAGATGAGAATGTGGTTCAGAAATCGATTAGAAATTTTCTAAATTTTATCCTCACTACAATTTAAAACTAGAGTCCATTAAAAATGGAGAATTTAAACATAAATGTCCCAAAATCTATGTAGATTAGAAGACTAGAATTTAGCTGGAAAATTGAAATAACTTTTTTTTATAATTCAATGCCAAATTCTCCGAATCATCACGATTTTAGTGCAAAAACACGTCAAAAGTGTCACAATTTAAAACTGAAGAGTTTAAATAAAAAATCCACTAAACCTGATAATGAGTAAATCTCTTATTTTTGACAGTTCGATAAATTTGTCAAAAATTATAATCTAGGAGGAAAAAATCCATAAATCTTAATTGAACGCCGAGCATGCAAATCAAAAATTGATTAAAAGTATCCAAATAGAGATTTCTTCAGAATTCATTGTTAAAATTCGCTAAAAATCAATGCCTGCTTCTTAAAACTCAAACTAAAAGTCAATCATTTAACTCTATAATAGATTAAAGTTTCTAAATTATCACGTTCACAGCTTAATTAGCAGAATTAATAAAGAACTGATGATTTATAGCAAAAGTGCCTTATTTTTTAAACATGTACATTAAATGACAGTCAGTCTTAATTTTGGCGCCCCTGTAAAGTGCTGCCTTTAGATGCTGCATGAATTTTTGTTAGTAGCATTAAGGGGAAGCTGGAGTCCGGCCTCTATTCGATTACCAAAAAAGTGCCAATTGTAATTATCAATTTCTTGCTTGTTTTTTAAAATATTCAAACCCTGTAACCAGCGTTAAATTGGGCGTTTTACGGTGCATACGAAGGTATTTTCCGTTTTGGAAAATTTTCACTAAATTTCAAAGTGCAGATGAAAATGTCGGAGCATGTTAATTTTTTTTAATCTACAATTTTACAGATGAAAAATTTTCTTTATTTTTTTTCAATGACTTTTTTGATTTTCCGAAATTGGATTTTTCGGAAACCATCTGGCCTCCGCCCTTAAATAAGCTTCAAACAAGCTGCTGTACAATTTTTTATCATTAAAATTGTAGAATCTGCGTATTGAAAAAAAAATTAATATGCTCCGACATTTTCCTCTGCACTTTGGAATTTAGTGAAAATTTTCCAAAATAGAAAACTCTTTCGGATGCATCACAAAACTGCCAATTCAACGCTGGTTACAGCGATTGAATATCTCAGAAAACAAGTGAGAAATCCATGATTAAAGTATAATGAAAAATTGTCACTTTTTCGGACATTAAATAGAGGCCCGGACTCCAGCATCCCCTTAAGCGATACGATTAAAAGTATTAGTCGCCATTTAATTAATCTATAACCAATGTTATTTCTATCAATTTACATAAAACCTTCAATTTTTTCGTATGAGATTTTTAATGTGTTGCTTAAATGGTTGGCACGCTATAGGCGAAACTATAAAAAGCGGCTATCCATGTGTATATTAGATCTATGAACTGCATAAAATCGATATGATTAGATGGGATTTTGTTGAAATATTTGTAATAGTAGCTGGTCAAGCTTTGTCCGACATTGTTTAATAAATAGTAATACCGGTAGGTGGCTACCTATAGTGCTGAGATCTAGACTCTTATACCTATAATAATCTAGTGGTTGGTTTTTGAGGGTGCGGTCTCAACTTTATAGTGTCCCAACACCCACATAGCGGCTATTTTGATCGCTTGTCAATGAACATACTAAGAACAATTGTCTTATAAAGCATCACACACACTAGACATGCATAAAATAAATGCAGTAGACGTCCTACCTGCAACTAGTTCTAAGAATCCTGTAAAGGCAGGCGAATGTATTAAATCTTTTCACTTTTCTTTTCTTTTTTTAATTTATTTTATTTACTACTACTACTACTACTACTATAGTCGAGGAATTCGGGAAATGAAGCGGAAAATCTGGCGACAATAATTTTCTTATTTATAGACACATATAATATATGTATATAAAAAAATAGGGTTAAATATCATGATCGTCGATCTATTAACAATGTTTTCGGTTCAATAAATAATTTAATACCAACCACGTATACACGGTTGAACCGGTAATGCTCCGCTTGTGTTTGCATAAATTACGGCTTCTATGATGGTGGTCGCATGTTTATTTTGTATTAATTAATATTGAATTCAATACGACTATCAATATTATAAATATGATTGACATAGGTACACGAGGAAAAAAATTATCGAACAAATCAAAATCTTTGATCGATACAAATTTAAGATAAACACAGAGTTAGAACACCAATTAGCAAAACATACAAACTAATTTCTATCATCAATTTAACTGAACGAATATAGTCAGTCGATCAACTTGGCTCAATTTGAACCATTCCGGTTGAATTAAAAAAAATGGTACAGTAGCGATCAAAAAAAAGAGACCGAATCTTGAGCGGGAATATCACATGTTTTCGTTTGTGTGAGTCAGGCTGTTTCTCTAGTGAGAGCAAGAAGGGTGGGCAAAAAGGAAGTGTTAAAACGAGTTTCCACCATACCAAATTTGTAGAAAATATTTTTCTATTCAGGTAAATACCCAAAATGGCACCAGCAACCCGATCCCTATCTTCTGATTGAATATTTTTCGCCTCAAATTCTCACTTGTTAAGATTCTGGTAAATTGTGACGACCCTCATAAGCCTGTTTTACACAGCCGCGCAAGAAGTGGTCTCTATTTTTCGATCACCACTGTACATATATTATTCGGGCAGAAAATATTTTTTCGAAACGACTGTGTCTCTCACGACACTCGCGAGTGTCGAAAAAATCCATTTTCTGCTCTTATAGGTAATGTAAAATACTATTTCGGTTCGATTTCTGTAAAAATAACGATTTTTTTCGGCTTTCGGTTCAGTTCAAGGTACAAACCCTAAGAGCTATTTACAGGGTAAATATTTTAAACACAAAAAACCCCCGAACTTTTTAATTTTCTACTAGCAGAAGAATTTTGATGTTGATATGTTTTACCATGGGGTAAACAATTGGAAAAAAACATAAAAATGGCATATAATCATCGATAACTTCACCTTCAACAAGGTATGAACATTCGATTTACACCTTTTGATAGCCTTAACGAATATCTACTATCTAATTTTTAAACCACTGAAAAATATTGAGCCGTTCTAGAGATATTTGAAAAAACTGATTTTGCAGGAGTAACTTGAACCCCTTAAACTTGAGTATGAGCATGAATGATAAAATATGCACTCATTAGAATGGAATAAAACTATCAAAAATTATCAACATCGGAAGTTTCGACCTTGGGTTAATTACCCTAAAGTTTTGCTGGCGAAATTCCGGGATAGGGAGGAAAGAGGAGATCCAAAGATAAAAAAGATAAAAAGATCGAGATAAATAGTGTGCTTGAACCGAAAAAAAACTGGTTTTTGTTTTCGGTTCAACTCCGTATTTCGGTCCGGCCAAAATTTCGTGTTTTTTTTTAGTTCCGGTCCAAAGCCATGCCAAAAATAATTAAATCGAAAACCAAGGAAAAACCTGATTACCAAAAATTAACGATTTACGAACTCAGCTGAGAGAGAATTGATATCTTGTGACTTACATTTTATCAGCCAGAAATCAAAATTTCGAGTTAATTGAGATTTCTAACGTCCAAGTCAATCCATTTTTGAGTCACGGTACATAGTTTCGACCTTTACGGCTCTACTGTACGTATATATGACAAAAATTCCAACAATGACTGACAGGACAACATTTCTACTGAAACATTTCAACACGAATATTTTCCTTATTTCTGATTTATGACAACAGCTCATTAATTAAGCAACCGAATTAGGACAAGAATTTTTTTTCCAATATTGAAACAACAAAATCCTTGTCGTGTACATTAATAATAATGAACAATCGATAAAAAAAGGAAGTTTCAAGCTAAACAAAGTAATTTGTAGGAGTCAATTAATAAATAAATCTACAGAGAAAGAAATAATTATCGAAAAATACATTAGATTAACGAATATAAATGGATAATTTTGAAAGTCATTGATTTAAATACAAATCAAATTGACGACTGAACTTTTTTTATTTTAGTTTCATATTTAGACCAAGGTGAAATTTTCAACATAAATCAATTTTAAAGTCACATACAAATTTAATTAATGTCGATCGGCACTTGTTTAGACAACGTCTTAGAAATGATAATGGCGATATTGAAAGAAATGAAATAGGCATTGGTGGTTCCGGGCTCTCCCTCAAATACTATGTGCTATATAGATTAATGACAGTAGGCGTCCATGGTCTCTTGTTGATTATTATTTTTTCTTGTATTTGTTATAGAGAAAATCGTATTTTAAATAATTATTATTGCACAATCGATTTATGTATTGTATGTCTTGAACAAAGTTATAAACCTAAGGCAGTATTGAAAATAGGCGCCTCTATACAGTTGAAGAATTCTGAGTATATTTATACAGTATTGGCTATTTGCAACAGTTACAGTAATAATCACAAAACACAGTTGAGCGAGAATATCACATTTTTGTGAATCAGTCTGATTCTCTCATGATGGGTACGAAATTTGTAGAAAGTATTTGACTATTCAGGTAAATACCCAAATACCAACAATAACCCCACCCCCATCTTCTGATTGAATATCTTTCTTCCCAATCTGACCTGTTAACGTTTTGTTACATCGTAACGACCGCCATCATAAGACTAATTTACACAGCCCCACAAAAGGCGGTCTCTTTTTTGTGACCGTCACTATACATTTGGAAAATATCGGGGCCACCCTTTTGTATCTCAAACAAGAAACCTTACGGATAACGATATCTTGAGAATAGTTCCTTCTTTGTCTGGTGCATTTATAGAGGAATGTTTCACGAGTAATAGCTATACCGTCTGACAAAGATACTAAACCCTTAACATCTAGTTATTTATGTCTTTTAAATGAAAAATTGTAAAAGCCGAAACCGGTAGATTTTTTGTTACCATCATTTTCACATAAATATGACCGACTCTTGAGCGACAAATATCATGTTTTTTGGTTTGTAATGACACCTGCAACCTCAACTCCTTCATCTGATTGAAGATCGTTCTTTACAAAAGTTGACCTATGAAAATTCTATTGAATTGTCTAAAGCCTGTTTTACACAGACCCACAATAAGGGGCACATTTATGTGAAGGTAACAGTACAAAAGAAATTGATTTGTTTTGTCGAAGGACTACTACTTTCTCTCTATCTCTTTCCAAATCATTTGCAACTGGTATAGGTGGGCGGGACGGATGTTTTCTATATGTACCTAAATTAACTGCCAGATCTGTATATCTATATACCTGTATCTCTATGTTCAGCGAAAACTGATTTTTCAGTCGTAAATACAAATACAAGAAGTCAAGGATCACCTGACACCATATATGGTGTGTACTGTAATCGAACACATCTTTTTAAAATAATATATTGAAGGCTAATACAATACTATGTTTCAATACCTTTGAGCCATTTTCATCTAAATATTACTTTGTGGATAACAAATTATTTAAATTTAAATTTTTCAGAAAAAGAAAGATCTATCCTATCTATACTTGTACAGAAGAAACAGATTAGAGTGTGAAATATTTCTGTATCCCCTTTTTCTCTCCCCTTCATTTCTCAAAATAACAACACGCACATAGAATAGATGAAAGGAATTGTTAACAACAACAACAAGACTGACTGAAATAATTTACTATATCGGTCCATTAATGACTGTCAATAAAACAAACCATAATTTGGCTGGCTTGGTTTTTATTAATGTGCTCGTCTTGTATATTTTTTCTCTTTTAGAAAACAAACCACGACTTGGCAATTAAACTTAAAAATCATATTGTTATTGTTGAATGTTGAGTTTCGAAAAGTTTTTTCGACAAATTAATAGCCAATTATTGTTGGAAATTATTAGTTTTAATAGCCAAATGTAGAAATTAACGTTGAAACTAATTAGGTTACAAATTAATTTTAGAAATAATTAAAACAACTCAATTCTAACTTTGAGAAGTTAAAGCAAATCATCGTGGGATTACTAGTAAGTCTCACACAACACGGTTTCATATTACCAGATTCTTCAACTTGTTTTTACTCATTTTCCGTGTACAAGTGGTCGGTGAGAATGGCGATATTGTCAGAGAATCCTCAAAATATTATTCGAATTTCTAGCAAATTCATATAAGTTATCAAAATTTCCAGTCTAGGGTATTTTGATAAAAATTCTTGAATTTAACACGGTTCCTTATAACACAGTACACTGGGGAGCACATAAAAGAGACCGATTATCGAACGAGGAATATGACGTTTTTCGGTTGGTGTGAATCAGGCTATTTATCTACTGAGGGTAAGAAGGTGTTAGAACCAACTTCCACCATACCAAATTTATAGCGAATAATTTTCTATTTGATGTGAGTACCCAAAATTGACCCAGTAATATATTTCTTCCCAAATCCTAGCCTGTGAATGTTACATTGTTACGATCAGATTTAAAAGCCAGTTCTACACAACCGCACAAAAAGTGGTCTTGTTCTTGTTTATCCGCTCCCCGTTGTATATACCAGCGTTTCTCAAACTTTTTAGCATGCAACTCAAATAATCTTCTACAAATGAGAATACGACCCATAGGGCTCTAAATAATTGACGGAGTCCAGGCAATGTTTTTCTAAAAATACCCACAGGGCTGGAACTAAGGGCAAATTTTTGAAAAAATACCGTTTGAAATGTCATTTCAAAGCACTATAATACAGAAGCTCAAAAAAAAATATCATTTTATATAGGGTGTCGGATCTAATTGTAAGTATGGTCGATACTATGAAATCCCAAATAGTTGACGAGGATTTATAGAAGGACACCTAGAGAATTTTTTATTAAAATTATTAAAATTAGAACCTCGTAGTTCATTTGAAAGTCAGTCAATTTTCGACAATATCGTGGTTTTCAAAAACGAGCTAAACACGATTAATGGCATTCTAAGAAAAATGCGAAATATTTTCACCTGTTCTAAAATAAAATGAAGAAAAACGGAAAAAATCAATGTTAAGAGGATTTTCGATTTTACGTCATTTTGAGCGATTCCTTAGTTTTTAAAATTTGCGACATTGTCAGGAATGAGTTCCTTGGCTGACTTTTAAATGAACTACGAGGTTCTAATTTCTGAAATATTTCTCGAATAGCTCGCCAACTAATAAGAGTATCATTCCACAAGAATCGGCCACATTTAAATCCGATAATACAAACTTATAGGTCACTACCCATGGTTTGAGAACCGCTAGTATATACGAACTCATCTATCGTGTTATTAGAGGGTTGAATCATTGGATGATCTTTGCAATTTTCGAGTGGAAACTCAATTCCAAACCCTTAGGGGGTGGAGTTTCTATTGAAAACTGATTGTGGAAATGACAAGTGACAGTTTGCGTGCGTGGTGCGTGCACTATCACGATGATGTATGATAACCAGGTGTAAAACGCATTCACGCATTATTCTTTCATTATTATGTACTACTATTATAAATACATGGATTGTTTTCTATAAATTTTGTTGTAAAATCGTTTCTCTTTGCCCACTGTCTATACATAAATTGTCTTGATCGATTGGAATAATAAATATTTCATGATAATAATAATAATAGTGAAGATAGTGTGTGACTTTATACTATTTACAAGTACTTTGTGTTTAAGGTAAAGCGAAAGACGTTTAGGCGTTTTACACATAGAACGAAATGACGCAACATTTCTGTCTAGATGCTATCTTAATCTATTTTACGGCAGCAGTCACAATAGGATTGGTATATAAAACAGATAACAATAAGGAGTTTATTTTAATGTTATTTTTCACAATAATTTAAATGGAAAATTATATTAGAATAAAAAAAAATGATAGAAGTTAAATTAAAACAAATACTATACTGATTAAAAGTGAATGTTCCGACAGGTAAATAAAATTCGATAATAATGATAACAACCGTCATAATGCAATTATTTCGCATTCCATCTCTAATATGAGAACAGGTCAAATGCCAAACGTCATTTCATCAACGATCCAATTTCTCTTCTTGTCTTGTATCATAAATTTCGAAATCAAATTACATCTTGCTTTTACAACAAACACCAACCAACAACAATAATAATAATAATAACAACAATAATCTGGGACACCTTTTTACTAAATTCCTCTCATTTATTAATAACAGTTCAAATGTAATTGTGTTTATCTAGTGTGTAAATTGAAACGAATTGACTTGACTACTAGTGTGTGTGGCTAAGGGATTTATCCCACGAGACTCCCGCATTTCCCACGAGTAAAATATGGACAACAACAACAGCAACAACAACAACAACAAGGACAATCCAGTTAGGGACACGCTCCATTGTTGATTCTGTTCACTCTCCATCTATGCAAACATACCATATTTTGTTGTGTCAAACACAGGTCCTCCTCAAATTGATCCAAAGCATCTGTTATTCGATTAAAATAACCACCAACGAAACACCCCTTGTATTCTATTGTTTTATTTTTCTCGAGAGTCATCCCTGGGTGGAAAACCATCAAACACACATAAATAAATACAATTACACGTGCAAGCGTTTTAATCGAATTTGTAGCGGAAATAGCTTGTTTCCATTAAACTTTTTGTCTCTCTACAACAATTTTATTTTTTTAGAATAAAGGTGAGAATCATCAGATGGTTGAGACAAAATAGAATTATTACAAAGAGGGGGTGTCAATTGGCGAGATAAATGGATAGAACTCATCATTGATGATGAATGTACACAGCATCTGTTTTGATCGTTGTAATTATGAATAATAAATGGGAATTTGCACCGTCATGTGATAATCGAATAATTACGTTTTTAATGATAACCATTGCTCTACTTGAGAGTGGTTTCGAAAAGGTTGGTTTTTTAAAGGACCGGACAAATAACGAAAGTCGCGTTACATAAAAATCTGTCATAACGATAAATTATGGCAATATGACAAAGAATTAGAACTATCAGATAATTTGAAGTTCTAGTTTATTTTTTTTTTTGGTCAATTGTTGTGATTAATTTCTTTCTAAAACAGTAATTTGTTATGGAGTTGACGAAATAAATAAAAAAAATATATAACGGGCGATCCAGATTAAGTACAAGTTTATACTTTGAGATAATTAGAAGAAAAAGAAATCGACATCTAGCTCTAGTGGTATGAGAGATTTATCAGTAAATTTAATTCACTGTTTTGCTGTTTTGTGTCATTGTCGTTTTTGATCGAAATCAATAAAAGGAAACCGTATCCAAGTCGTGACTCTCTCTCTATTATAGTCTGGTAGTTTTCGTTGTTGGCCTGCATACCACTACCACACAGGTGCTTCTCTCTTTCTATACACTTAAACAAACACACAAGTACATGTTTTTACTTGTTGTCTAATACTCTAATTAGTACTGGGAATTGGAATCGTACCGTAGAATCGCACTGTACTTGGCCGCAAATTGGTACTTATATATACATCCACTATTCTAATACCCTATCTGTCCTTTGTGTGCTTGTGTGTATAGAGCCAGTGCACGTCTACCAATAAACCATCGACAATACCAATGGGATATCTTGATAATAATAAGACCCCAGCTGCAAACTGATCTCTTATCGTTGTGCAAAACCCAGAAAAAAGAAATAGAGGAGAAAAAGACGGACACGATACGAGTATATTTTGTTTGTTTTGCCACAAGATTTGTAATATCTTACAACTACATTACAAATAGCCAATTTTACATAAAATAATAACAAACAAGATAAATTCATATTAAAATATGATTACTGTATTTGTCATCTAGAAGATTGTCTCTTAAACATATCAAATCTGATGGAATTATTTGAAAGCTAAACACTAGGAGATCTAATATAATAAACTATATAAGATGATCGTATTCCAGACCCTAACTATTAAATATTTTCTACTATATACAAAGACCTGTTTCTGGAAATTCACCAAACCCGATTCCCACGAACATCAATCCAAAATCTATTCATTTAAATGGATTAAATACAATATCTTCCTATTTCCTGATACATACATACATCCCCTTCACATCATCTATTGTATTTCTATACTGGTCAAATCCTATAATACAATACTGAAGAGAATTGCATAATAAATGCACTTGTTCTGTGTGAAAATATCGGAAGTTTCCCACGAATAACACCCTCAAATAGAACAACCACCCTAATATAGAATACGAAACAATATTGGCACCCTTATGTGTCACTTTCGTTGTTATTTAATGTCACCAATACAGTTGGTAATTAATCCAATTAAATCAAATTATAATTAAATTTTAAAATTTGTTGTTAAAAAAAACATTGACAATTAATAGATGATTCACCCTTCTGTTGATTTGAAATTGAATAATATTCCACAATATTTTTGGTTTATTTGTCTATAGATCATATTCCCAGGCTAGTTTAAAAAGCATCCATCAAGTCACCCCAATTTCGCACCCTCTCGATTTCATTACAATTGTTTTGGGGGGGTAATACGACACTTGATTTTGTTCAATAAACTTAATTAGTGATTGATTTTCGGAGATAGATAAAGAAATCGAAAATTTCCTCGTCTTCACTTTCTTGTAATTTTCGACGACGGCAATACGGAAGTCTGTTAACTCTCTAATTCTTTCTACCTTTCTCTATTTATCTCTGTATGCCATTTAAATGGATCAATTTTCAAAGGCGGATTCAATCAAAACTGTCTAATCTATAGAATAAGCCTGTCAAGTTTGCATTTTTTTTTATCTTAAAACGTAAACAGATGCCAAAAATTTCGCGTCTTTTATTCAGATCAAAATAAACGAAATTTCACGGTAGGTATATAAAATGAAAGTTATCTTATTATATTTATTGTTTTGTTACAACGTAGTTTTGCCATATAAAGTTTTTGAAAATAAGACAACAAGACGACTTCACCAATACTAACCGATATAACAAATAATAAACAAGTGATAGTGTTTTCTCTTTGATACTAGTCACGATTCAAAAGATTCTACAACTGGCCAATGGCAACTTTGAAACAATTACTCGATTATAAGTAACTAAATACGGATAATCGTGTATACAGAGCGACTCACAATTTATAATAATTATAAATAGAGCCGCGGAGGCGAGGGTTTTTTTACAGGCATGGCTTCGGAACTAAACCGAAAACTGAAAACCGGAAAAAGCCAATATTTTGGCTGGAACTAAATTCGGAGCTGAACCGAAAACAAAAATCGTTTTTTTTTTCGGTTCAAGCATGCCACTAGACACGATTTTCTTTTGCTTTCTTATCTCTCCTTTCTCTCCCTGTCCCGGAATTGCTTCAGCAAGGGGTACTTCGGCGTACTTAAGTACATAAACCTGAGATCAAAATTTCCGATTTTGGTAAACATTCTATTCTAAGGAACGCGTATTTTGTTAGTTTAAGAGAGATATTGGAACTGAATCGAAACCCGAAAAACCTTTATTTTTGCAAGAACAAAATAATAATCTTTTTTGAACCGGAACGTAAACTAGAATTAAAAAAAAGGTTCGAAGCCCTGTTTACCGCCCCCCCCCCCTCCTATAATGATATACAGAATGTCCGGCCTGGAATTACACAATTATACAATTTCTACGGAAATAATCGAGTAATTCGAACAATATTTTAAGAATTTATAGGACAGTCTCTAAAGAACATTTTAGCAAAATTAGAACCTCTTAGCTCATTTGTAAGTCGGTCAAAAAATAGTTATTTCGGACAATAAAGCGATTTTCAAAAATCAACTACACACGCAAAACACTTAAGGATCCTCCCAATGTTGATCTTTTTCGTTTTTCTCCACAACATTCTAGAGAAGATGAATAAGATTTCCACTTGTTTTGGAATAAAATAAAGAAAAACGAAGAAAAGCAATATTAAATGTGCAGCTAAGTGGTAAATATATCGACATCGTTATAAACGAGCGCTTTTAACCCACTTTTAAGTGAGCTACGAAGCCCTAATTTTGCTAACATGTTCTCCAAGGACTACCCAAATCGCTCTATTATTTTGATTGAAACGACTAAACTTTATACTCCCAGGCCTGTATACGTACAGGCTGTCTGTTTTAACCCCTAAAGATGTGTAGGCGTACCCTGGACATCATTTTAACAGAATTAGAACCTTGTAGCTCATTTGGAAGTTGGTCGAAAAACGCTCAGATGTCGCCCTTTTCAAAAACGAGCCAAGTACGTGTTACGTCTAAAAATGACTCGTAGATGCTCCCCACAAGGATTTTTTTGTTTTGTTCCAAAATAACCATTTTTTGATCGACTTACAAATGAGCTAAGAGGTTCTAATTTTGCTCAAACGTTTTCCAAGGACTACCCAATAAATCCATAAACTATTGATCAAATCGCTCTATCATATTGAATGGAACGGCCAAACGGTATATTCAAAGGCTTGTATGCATATAGAATGTCTGTTTTAAATGCAGTCAGTTCCTATAAAACCCCTTTTAGTTGACGACCAATTGG
>JAZBGW010000242.1:0-21622 GCA_037464815.1 Mylabris variabilis
TGATGTTGATGATGATGAGGCTTGATCATGACCGCGTTTAAAGCGTGATTTTACTCTCCGGGGCGCACCCTTTCAACCGGCAAGAATTAAAACCATCATTGACGATCAACAATTTACACTTCATAATCGATAAATATTGTGGAGTTTAATCAGTGACCCTGGAGGATTACAGGCGCCATTCAAGGACAATATGGGGCTTTTATCAGACAAACAGAGCTTCAATAGATGACTATACAGAGACACAATGTAGGCGCCACCCCTTGTTGTTTGTTAGTCTCTACCCCGTGTCGCTGGTTCTCTAAAATAAACTCACACAAATTCATTGTTAAACAACAAGGTATTCAACAACAGTTATTGTTGAAAAATCCACCACAAATTCCACCTGGATGTTGTATTTTAACAAACACACCCTCTAATAACGGACTCGTTCATCTGGCTAGACTTTCGAAAATTATCCGGAAAAACGGTATAAACTTTTATAATAACCGGAAGGAAATATGTTGAATGTAATTATTATCTAAAAAAAAGCTCCAGTTGAACAATTTACTGGCGAGTTGAATTAACCAAAAAAAAATCGACCTTCAACTATTATACTAAACTCGGAATTATTTATAGATTAAAAAGCGGAAACGGGTGCCTAATGTTTGGTTAAAGTTTAGGTTGAATGGAACAAACGTACAAACATTCTTCTTCCGACTACACACGATTATCAATGATAATGGAAAAAGGTCGGGATCCAAAGACCACCCTTCTTGAATAAGGAAATAACAACTGATAAAACGTAAAATTCTTAATAAAATGCGCTCATTCTTCATTCGAATCGTGTGAAAATAATTATTCAATGCCGCGTTTATCAAGTTTTATAATTGGTTTGAACTGGTTATAATAGCGTAATTGAAATTGAGATCAATTGTAAATATTAATTTTCTTGACAAAAGGTTGTTTAAAGACTTTAATGTTGTTAGAGAATCGAACTAAAAATAGCGTCACGATAATTATAACAACCATACCTCTCGATAAAGAACCATGAACTTGAAGGGGGTTCGGTCTTGTATACCTTCTAATTATTTTCGGTATGCCGTCTAATCTAAGGGCGCATCTATTATAAAACTTATAATTAAAATACATTTATATCTCATTGTCAGTATTGGAATGCTATCATGTTCAAATCTGGGGGATTTAGTACGAATCCACCCTTCGTTGTCAACTGACACCAAATCCACAAAAAAGTCATTGCTGAGCTTCTGAAATATAGACATCACGATGATGGATTACGGGTGTGCTAAGGGTAAATCCGTCCATCTTATATGTCTTCACAGAAATTTGAAAAATTCTCAAATATGTCATCGAGATTAAAATAGTGTTAACACAATATTCGACACGTATATAGGGGAGGATTTATTTGTTTTTAATATTCCACATATGTGTGGTGTGTTAACACAAATTACTCGTTCACCCTCTAGTTGATTTAATTTTTTTATGGAGCGATTTTTTCTAGTTGAGCGGGGTGGAAACAAAATTATCTGATAAACGATGAGAAAACTACTAGATGCTGATAATAAACTTTACACTACATATATAGTCAATGTAAATATTTACAAGGATGCTAGTCAACACTCGAATGTCATAAAGTTATTGATAATTTAACTTATTAATAAACTATAATTTTTTTGATTATTATTATTATTATAGATAGAGTCGAAAATAATGATAAAAAATTGATGAAATACCACCCATTATGCGATAATTGATTTACAACACAGCTTTCTAGTGAAATTATCCAGTCTCGCCGATGCATCAACAAGTGGTTTTTAGTGTTCTGATGGGAAAAAGTGAATTTGCTGCCGAATAAATAAACCGTTTTTGCATCCATCTGCATATTGTTTTTTTTAATCTAACGGTGATTATCAAAGGAATTCAATTCTGTATCATAAAAATAAACTTTTGATAAATTATGGTTAATTAAAACAAAACTTTTATCGTGTTGAAATATCAATATTTATCTCTATTTGTCTGGATCTGTTTGCTTCTTATAATCATCATCATCATCAATAGGTTCGATTCAAGAATATTTAATGATTCAAATAACAATTTTCGAAAAGATTGCGCAATAAATCTCATCCAAACACAGTGCAATAGATAAATGTCAATTATCTGTCTGCACTCTATACGATCTATTTGATTGGAATGCATCAAAAGTTCATGAACTGTAACGATTATAAAAACCCCTCAAATTGAAGTTATCAGTTATCACAAAATGTTGACGATGTTTGAATTTGTTTTTTCCAAACGCGTGTACGATTTTGTAATCGAATGAATAGATTGTATTGTTGAAGTGTGCATATGTGATTGAATTATTCACATCGAATTTATAGAAGAGTTTATAGACAAATCATAATTTAAAATTTAATTGTATTCAACTGATATGACGGTTGTATTTATTAGTTTTTAAATGAAGATAAAGAGGTGTGTTGCTCTCTCTCTCTCGATATTTTCCCTTCGCCTCATCATCACCGACCATCATAATTTCGATGAAAAGTTTCGTTAATATTCCTCGATCAACTGCAAGCCAATACACATTTACCATGTATAGAATTTATTGAATAATTCATTTTAAACATGACGGAATTTACATTCACTGGTAGTTTTTATTTAAGAGATACGCCATACAAAACCATTGACCTTAATGCAGTATAACCGTTGAAATTTTGGTAATCTTTGGGGGCATAGTGGGGATTCCTTCGTTAGAATGGAACACTAAAAATAGGCACCGGAGATAATTAAGTTTTCTTGGTGTGGAGTCAAGATGGATTGCTTACTGGAATTAGATGTGATGAAAATGATACAAATAGTTGCCTTGTTCGAAATGTGATAATTCCACAGGCCTTATTAATTGCGTTGATTTACTGGAAGCTCATGCGGGACTCGAAGCAAAACCAACTGAACGAACAAATGAGCAGAAAGGGTCCCGCATGTGCGGCTATTCCAACCGATTTTCGAGTCATACTCGAGCCAATTAGGCTTATTGAATGCGGCGATAAGAGCGATGGTATAATTTTAGTAAAACATGGAAATTTCTTCGTAATTTTCCCACTCATAACGACAAGATTGCGTATACAATTCAGCTAATCATCATCAAAGTCGTTTCAATTAATTATAATCCATCGAAACCACTCAAGTTATTATGACTCACCCCAGATATTTACACACGCACTTCAATCAAACTCGAGCCATATACATATAACACATATTCAAGGCGACAAGAGAAAAAAATTGTAATGAAATAGACCGTAATTTCAACGTTCTTTCATTTAAAATAACACATAATGAAACGTGACTGAATAGAATTGTTTGAATTCAAAACGATAACAATATTGAAATGTTCTACTAATATGGGAGTCGGCTCGTTGACGTCACTTTATGATGTCATTTTAGGGCTTTTCTAATTATTCAAAGGATAAAACAAATAAAATCACGTTCGTTAATTAATTGTTGCAACAAACACACGAATTCAACTACTATTTATGGGACAATTAATCGACGCCGCCACCACCACCTGTTGGGCTATAGATCCGATTACATATTTAATGAGAAAATCTGGCACTAATCCTGTGATAAGCCGGGAGAAGTTTCAGTTTAATGCACAGTATGATATACGAAAAAAAAACCTAAAGCCTTGACTTTTTCTAGAATTGATTGACGAGCAAACTACAGCCTTATAAATAGCAAACGAATGGGTGTAAGTTGTTGGTAATGAGAATTAACACCTGTTGTATACATTAGAGAAAAATTAGCTAATCTAATGAAGTAATAAATTATAAAAATTTCTATTTGTTTTGTTGTGTTATCTCGCGTTTTGACATGGTAAACATCAGATGAGAACAACAATTTTAATACAAACTCGAAGATCAGCGTGTCTCTTCTCATCCAGAACGATGGCGATGAGAAGTCGTTGGGCATGTTGCACCTACCGAAAAAAGTTGAATGTCCTCATCTCTCGTCTCTGTTGTTTCGATTTCATTACATGTTGTTGTTGTTGTTGTTATAAAATCACAAAGTATGAAGATGGTATAGCATACGTCGACGTCTAACTGTCTAGAAGAATTTCCATCACCACACTGGCTATTCTCAATTATAAAATCATCACACACCTGTGTAGAATTCTGCATGAATGACGATGGACGTATGTACACATGCATATCTTTTCCATCAAACAAAATATTTACAATTCACGTTCTACTATACCATTGAATGGGTGAATATAAATTTTGTTGACCATTGATAGAAGCGAAAGTTTGTGTTGTTTTGACGCGAAATTAGCACAATTTTAGGGTCAATAGTTAATTATAAAAAGTTATGTGTGTGTCATTCGAAAACTTTACGTTCCAAAAACACGACTATTTTTAGTTTTTAAAAAAAATTAAAGACCTACCCATTCATTATTTCAAAAAACCATAAACTTTACGTCGACTTGAACGATACATTATTATTAATAGCTGGTTAAAGAACAATAGTTTCGACAACATGAACGTGTTCAGAATAATTCTCAAAGAAAACCAGTTATAGAGGAGTTTCAGTTGCTGTTAAATCTTTATGATACAATTTTAGGGCGGAGTCCCATCAATGTACAAATATAATAACTATCACACAGATATTGACTATCACTATTCTAGTATACCGGGTGATTCACCTAAAACTCCTATTATGCGAGCAAATCGAAAAATATTTCAACGATTTATAGAGAACATTTTAGCAAAATTAAAACCTTGTAGGGTTTGAACGAAATGAACCTTTGAGCAAAACAGCCCTAACTCAACCCAGACCTTCATGTAAGATCGCGTATATGGATGTTAAAGGAGCCATAAGAGAAAAATTATTAAAAAAAACACCAACTTTGAAGAATCAGCAGAAATTATCTTGTCAGACATTTCTGGATTTTTAAAACCGTAGAAGACTTAAAAAACTCCTAGAATTAAACAGGAAGCAATTATTTTCTGTGCACTGAGGAAGCATCTCAATAACATTGGGGTTGTAAAGAACTCGAACTGTAGGGCCTCTGAAAAGGATCTCAGAGAATGGCACCTGGGAGAGGAAGAATCAAGAAGTACTCCCTTAAACAGCAGGACCGTTGAGGGAAAATAGTTAACTCAAGCTAAGCATGATGACGGGTGTACAAAAGGCCTTATAGACCCAGACACGGTAAGAAATGAACCACAGCTCGTTTGCGAGGGTCTGAAAAGACCACACAAAAACATTAATAAAATATTATTTACTCTATTTCTTGCCGAAGATACGTACGTCCATGGCGCACGCTGACGATAATCGCACGACAATTTAAAAGAGTTCTACGATCCTAAGCTTAGATATTATCTTCGTTGTTAAGCAATGTGTACACACATTCTAGTTTTTATCAACGACAAACTTATTAATTCAAGACATTTCAAATAACTCATCGTACTTACACATAATTCTTATCATACACAATAATTCCTTCATAGAATTTGATCAAGATACGAGACGTTCAAGGCTACAAACAGATAGAAAATCTCGACAACAATTCGATTTATTCATCCATTCATTGAACAAAAGCAAATGAAAATTTATGGACCAATCAAATAATTAATTCGAGATCGGTAAGTGGCGAATACTTAACCTTTTATAGTCGCAATTTCAGATGACAATTGAATTGTTACAAGTTTTTTTTTCTTTCTTCTCTCATTGAGAATAAAATATTAACGTCGAAATGTGCTAAAAGGTCGCCGTTGAACCGATGAAAACTTCCTGGGAACGTGATCTTAAAACGTTGGATTTCCAGTTAAGAAAAAAGTAAACGTTACACGCTTAACAATGAAGCTGAACGTGCAACTATTCTATTCAAGTTGTATTTTCTTCGCGTCAAAACATCATAAAAAAATACAATGATGATAAATTAGGGTGGCCTTAGTTGGTCCCAGACTGTAGAAAAAATATTCAAATCTGTTCAAGAATTCGTAACCACAGAAGACCTCGAAGAATCCTATGAGGTGCTTTTTTACAAAAGATTAGCAAATTATCGAGCTATAATTACCTTGGTCATTGCTTAGTGAAATGAATGAATCTACTCGTTTTGTTCTAAAGACGAGTAAAAAACGCCGTTAGTCGGTTATTGGGTTCTTCAAAGAATTCCCAACAGATTTACGAATGACGAGAAAAGGAGCATTATAATAATAAAACAGATATGCCTATTCATGTCTTGGATCTGAAATTTAAAAAAGAGAACCAAGAAGGAATTCTTGAGACTTTGACTAAGGCTACTGTCTGGTATTCTCTCCATGGCGAGACAACACACCAGCAAGATAAAAGCTAAAAATATTCCTAGTCCTTCAAAAACTCCTTCCTGTTATTATGTGCATACAGCAATTAAAGCAACTAGAGTCATGTTTTTTTGTTGTAATTAAAAATAGAATTATTACCGGTGTGTTTAAAGTATACACCTAACAAGGACATTTTATGATAATAGATAATAATAACAAAACAAAATACAGGATTGTAATAAGGAATATTTAGCAGCCTTATTGCCACATTGTTATTTTCAACGTTGCATTGCAATCTCACAAATAGAATGGAGATGTCTGACCAGTTCCAGCTGGGAAAGTCAAAACATGTAGACTGAATGCTATTAGTGTGAAAGAGCAGAAGACGAAGAATAAGAAGAAGAAGACGGAGATCCGCGAAGATTTGTAAAATGTTTATCCATAGATAACAGACAGAAAATACCGGTTATTATAGCAGGAATTTCCAGTCTATTAAAGTCTGCAAAATAATTTAACCGAGAAAAAAACCTTTATTGTTTTATATTACAATTGAATCATGTAAAGATCGTAAAATAATATCAACAAGTTTGTTTGAACTCGGTTAATTTAAGCCAATATTTGTGTTTATTAATGGGAAATTTTGGCCAATGTTAAGGCCATGATTGTGACAATTAATTCATTAAGCAGATCAAGGCTGATAATAATTCTTTTACTATTACTGATAATAATGTGCGTCATTCAACTAAAATATTTGTAATCTTTTATCTGTTGAACAATTTCTAAAATATTCGAATAATTCTATCCAGATAGTAGCAAAATATTCGAAAATCGATCGGAGGAGGTCATCCGTAAACTGTGTGGCCGGGAATATCACCAGCTTTTATACAGAACAAAAGAGATCAATAAATTTCGATGATTTAAAAATGTATTTTTCATATTCATTATCGAATAGTATCCGACTCTCGGGGTCAATGAATGAAACAACACAATAAATCTCGACGAAATCCAATCAGAAATTGTCGACTGTAAAAAAGTGAAAAGTTGATGAACAACAAGACATGTTTCTTGATTAAATTCCGTGCTTGACATGATTAATTCAAGGGAAACAGAGAAGCTCAGTCAATTTCTTCGTTTTTCTTCATCGAACCGACCGATAGAAAGATGGTGAAACGGGGTGGAGGATTCGACTAGGTGCTTTGCAAACATGACACGTCTAACCTGATGGTGATTTAAAAAAATATCCAGCCCCAGCGACAGTGCCAATTTTTTTTCGAAACAAAACACACCCATTGAAGCTAATTAAGCAGAGTATTGGTGCAAAAATACGAGAACATGACGTTGGAACGAATCATAAAAGATACCTAATTTTACTTGGAGATTTTACTCCTATTTAGATTTTATCGTAGAACTTTATAGCCTTTGAACGACACTAAAAATACATTCGAATTAATTTGTTAGCAGTCAAACTGGGAGAATTGTCGTAAATTGAAGAAAATCTCGAAAACACTCCAGTTGTCCGTGGTTTTTTTTAACAGAAAACTTTTCAGATGAAAACCAGTTCTTCAACTTTTTTCTCAGTGCATCAATTTTTTTTTAATTAGACTTGGACAGGCAAGTTCACCACACACAATTATTAATTGATAGAACAAGATTTTAAATTGAATTCCACAAGAATTGAGGCACGTTCCCAGCCTGAACCAGGACAATTATAATCCTGACTGAATTCAATTCCTGGATATGGCCTTGTTATCTAGGACGGGTCATTGTAGGCTAAGCAAAACACACCCTATTCTTATACATACAGACATCAAACTTGATCGATTCTTCTAACAAGGGTAACCTTCAGGACCTAACAATACAACGATGATATTGATGTTTAAATATTTGTTTGATTAGTTGATCGATCCTGATGATGACCTTTTTTATTAAATATACTTTTCTCGAACACACCCAATGACGTAATTGTTGTTTAACGAAAAAAAAATTATAGAAAATTAGAACATAGGGGCGAATAATTGTGATTTATTCTATTCTAAGCTCTACTAAATTCCAACAATGTCAACATCATGACTGACAATATTGTTTATTTTGAAAACCCTTCAAAATACTTGCACATGTATGTCGTGTATAGTAGGGGGAAATATAAAAACGAAAATAATTGATGATTTGAAACGGAACTAGTTGTAGACCAAAACGCGGGGGTGGTGGCGATGATTTATCATTTAGAACCGAGGGTTGGTTCCTCATGGTTATTCTCCACCACTATTCGTGACTAATGCACAACATCAAAAAAGCAACAACTACCATAAAATTGAATGTTTGCGTCTTCCAATGTTTAGCATAAATTTTAATATAGAACAACCCTTAATAAAGTAATTATACAGAAATGTATTCGAATTTTATTCAATCATGTCTATGATTGTTGTATATGTAAATTTATAATATTTGCATTATAACACATTTTCAAGGTTGTAGAATAATTCCTGGAGTTTAGCCAGATCGTTGAGTTTTATCGCCATCACCAGGGAGAAAGAGGGAGGGAGGAGCGAAGGAAAAAAATTAATGTGGAAATTTTCAATACAAGAAGCTTGGACTTATTCCCGAGGATGATCTCATCGCGGAATGCTTGAAATGAAACCGATATTTTACCTACAAATTAAAAACCTTCGATTCTTTCCCATTATTGATAAAACGCATAATAAACATATTTTAAAATTCTAACACTGCTTGCATAATAGAATCAATTATAATAAACATAAATAATCAATATTTTATAAATAACTGTGTTTATGTTAAGGCTGTTTTATAATCGTTATTATAAAATAACGCTGGCCCCTTGAGACTTCCTAGGCGGTGATAAGAGTAGAGCATCATCTTTATTCAAACAGAGATTCACTTAACCCCATTAAAAGTCATAAGAGTGAATGTTGGAAAATTTCCTGGTCGCATCTTGATTAAAGTAGGTTAGAACGTGCAGCAGATGGATTGTATAACAACAAATTGTTTAAATAAAAATCAACCACAAAACTCAAGAAAACTGTGTGTAAACATTACGATTTTTATGTTCAATAAAAGGAAGTTGCACAACATAATAGAGAGGTCTTTATTATCATCCTGGGCTTGTTTAAAGGTAGGAGAAATGAGTGAATAATGTTGGTTTTATTGGTGTGAAGAATGTTGCTACTACTGAAATTGAATTCTAATCAAAAAAGCGTATGTTGAAATTGGAGCAATCATCACTAGGAGGTCTCTTCAATGCAAATAAACAATTTTTCTAAATTAAATAAAAACAACAACATCAATCCTCGGTGTTCGTATAATCTAAAAAAAGTCCACGAAAAATAAACATAACCTACACTGTTATACGAGCTTTTATGCAATTCTAAAATTACGCAAGAGCTTTTTTGGTGTGTTCTATTAATATTATTGTGATACATTACCGGATTTACGAAATTATTATCGAATTTATATGAATTACCCAAAATTAATAATTAAAGTTTTATTTGAAAGCTTACCGGTGTAGAGAAGTCCAAGCAGGATCCACGAGATCGTGTAAACCTTCATCCTGGGCAATTTCCAATGGGTTTCGTTAAAAATAACCAAGCTAGAATTGAATAGTGACTATGTATAAAACACTATCACTGTACTGTACACGGTTATTTTTTTGATTAAATATTTTTTTTCGATAGGAAAAGCCGTAATCGCCCGTCAGACAGGACAATAAACTAAGCTCGGTACCGGCGGCGAGTCCTCAACTCTCTGCAACGAGCCACATTGGCGGCACAAAGCTGATCGTATTTTTAAACGGAACGCTTGCGCACACTATTCCGTTTCTAACACGAAAAGAATCGGACTTCGTTGTTGGATTTTAGAGGAATTATATTTGAAATATCTCCCGAAACGTTCTGTACGTACCAGAAATAATAAATGATGGACGATATGCATTGCGGAGAATATTTATACGAACGCGTTATCGCCATCAGTAAAACCACAATTATTCTTATTCATTAATTGTAATAAGTTTGTGGTTTATTACAATGGATAATTAGAGGTAGATTACACACCGGGGATGAAATGTGTAAAGCCGGATGGATAATGTCAGCATTTTTCCTTTAAAAAATCACCATGCTTGTATTTATCATTGTGACTCGGAACGTACCAAAGGTCATGTTGAATAATGCATGATTATTGTAAATTTTCGTTTTTTAATTAACTAATTGTTTTGTTTACATTTAAATTAAATTAATTAAAATAGTAGCAAATCAATATATATAATATATATGTATGTATATCAGTCGTTATCATAAAATTAATGTGGAATTTGTTTACGAAATTTATTCCAGTGATTTTCCGGAATTATTTTTTAATACATATATTTGTCTATTATCAATTATTTTAAACCGCATTATTTATTAATAAGCTGGTGTTTCAAGGAAATTACTTTATAAATAAAATGTTTCAATCACACCATCTACGAAGTAATAAAATAATATGGGAAACGGTATTTGTTATTAAAACAATAAACGAAATAAATAAATAAATTTATGTTGTTATTTTTTTACGATTTCCTGTATTGTGTAATCGTCAACAGGACTTTAAAAATACTATTCCGTACAAGTTCCCATCTTGATCTCTATTCTAATCTTCAATTAAACTGCAGGACCGGGTTTATTTTATAAGAAAGCAATAAAACACTTAGAAGCCAAATAATATTTTTACAATTCTGCCAATCAAAGATTTTGTGGCTTTTATATTGTTATAATATTTACCAACCCTTCACGAAAGTACGGGACACAATATCTGTTGTGTTTTGACACTTGTCACGACCAGGGCCGTACTTAAACAAAGACCTTTAATTGACAGAATTGTAAAACTATTACCTGACTTCTTAAGATGGGTGTTTTATTGCTTTCTTAAAGTCGGAACGCGCCCTTGTGTTGTGAATTATTTTGCACCCCCTTGCTAGTTTATATTTTTATTATGGTAAGCACCATGATAACTGAAAATGACCAGAGTAAGCTTGCGGTTTTGGTGGTTGAATTTTACCGCTACACCCCAATAAAACAAGGGCGCACAGCTGTGTGAAAGACAGGGCCGTGTTTTGAAAAACGTCTTTACTTGTGTATATTTTTATGTCATTGTCGAGGGAGGGCAAAAAATTTGAGTACGGATGGTGTTAATAATGACTAATGACATCTCTAAATACTGTAATAAATTAAACTTAAAGTTCGGATAAGCAATAATAACGAAAAGGTATCGTGGGTTAAACTATAGGTAATTCCTATTTTTTGATGTTTTTGTGCCCGATCTTCCTTAGATTGGCGCCCTTGTGACGTGCACAATGTGCCCATATGAATGCATCGACCCTGATGTGCTGTTTCCAACTACCAATTAATATTTCTATCCCTGTTTTCATCCTAGTAAGTTTCTTTACACCTCAATACGAGCAACTTGTTACCATGAGCGTAGCTAGTATTTTTTCCTGGGGCCTAGGACTGGAGAGGTTAACCGGTCAGCCAACTATAAAAAAGATGTTCATTTGAGATTTATTAAACAAGTTTTAATCTTCTTTTTTTAGCAACAATTCGCTTTAATACTTTTACAGTATTTTCAATTTCGTTTTGAGAAAACTTGAAATTTCAAAAATCGAATTTTTTACTTTAATCGTGCATATTTCCTTTTTACAAGTTTCCAAACAAGGTATCGCCCGATTCTTTATCTTTAAAATTGTGCAAAAATCTAGTAAATGATTTTTGTTGTGTTTTATTAATTTTTTGGCAAAATAGCAAGCCTATCTGAAAATTGATTGAAGGTTTGGAAAGCTTTTTCAATTTACTATCGACTGTATAATATTCATCGCAAACTATGTCGTTAAATATTTGTAACGCTCTTTTCTTGGGGGGGCACCGGACGTTCTTTTTGGGTAACGTGCCCTCCTATGCCCCCCTAGCTACGCTCATGTTTGTTACAAAATACTGCTAGTTAAATTGATATCCATCAATAATGCTGTTAATTTTGAAAATTATAATCAATCTTGAAAGGCTTAACGAGAAACCTACAGTAGACATGGGAAACTACCAAAGACGCTACTATCGATCAGTTTCTATCGCTTATCTTTCGTCACTTTCACGGCCATATTTTATGTCTTTAGGGTATAAAGGTAAAACCTTTGATTTATTAATTGCCCTATATATTCGTTAAATAAAGATATTGCCTCTAGGTTGCATGCCCTATAAGGGCAATCCCCAGAGTCGACATTGATCTCATCTGCAGCGGCGTAACTGTAACCCCCACAAAGAGGGTGGCTTTGATGCTGGGGACCCAGTGGGAAGAAGGTAAGAGGACGACTATTTATCAATTTTACAAATATTGTGACGAAAGAAAGTTTTCGAGTGAAGCGTTAGCATGGCAAGTCCGTGCCCCGGGGCAAAAATCTGAAGTAACACCCTTCATTTTCGTTAAAATAGCAGAAAAATAAGATAATGTAGCTTCAAAATCAAGCTTGAAAATAACTACATTGACATTAGTAAAATGTCTGAAAATCTTTACTAATAGTCTATATTTCAGCTCAAAACTAGACTAATTTTTTTAATTGTCTAATTTATACAACTTAGGAGCAAAATTTATTAAAAACCGATGCTTTAGAAAGGAGATTTTTTTAAAATTGAAACTGAAATTGTTTATCAATTTCCTTCTCATCATTTAAGTGTAAGATTAGACTTAAACTTAGAAATCTCTTCAAATCTGTTTTCTGTATAATTCCAGAGACGTAGCGAGGATTTTCAGCACCCGAGGGCAACCTGTTAGGAGGCCCTGTAAGCTCCCTATTTCCACCATTTAATAGATGGTTATTTAGGGATATTTAAGCCTATGTCGCTGTTTAGCGCCTCCGAAACACCGCCCATTAGCAAAACTTTCTAAAAATGTATAATTTAGAACCAAGTGACTTAAAATCTCAAAATTGGCCACATTAAAACACATCAATTCTTGCTAAAAACTGTCTATAGATAGTCCCTGCTTCACGATTCTTATTATTATCATTGGGAAGCCTCCAAGTAAAATGGCGCCCCTCAGAGTCAAGTGTCGTCACCCTCCCATTGCGGGGCTGCAAATGGCGAACCTTGCACGGGGGCCCAAAATTTGTAGTTACACTGCTGTTTCTTCTAAGATTTTGTAAATATTTCGTTCATTTTGTTGAAGCCACCTAAAGTTCGTAAATTTACAAAATTATATATCTAAAATAAAGCTAAAAATTAAAAAAAAGTTAAGACTTGTACGGAATATTAGAATTGAATCGTTCTATAATTGGATCAAGATCAAGTAAGTACGTGAAATTGGATTAATTTCGTTATAATAAGCAAAATTTGATAATAACGAAAGTTTTTTGAAATTTCCCGAATTCATCGGTTGAAAACCGCAATGTTGCATTATTATTAAATGAGTCATTTGATTAGCTCATTATAAATTTCCCAATTTCTGTTTTTGTTTGTAAATGTTACATTTTCGCTATGTAACAGTTTATTTTTGTTTTGATGATTTGTATCGGCTAATTTTATTATAAACTAATTATTTTTATGCAATATAACCTCTAACCATTTCCCGGATATAGGAATTTTCGAAAAATTTCACAAACATATTAGCAATAAAGTAGTCTTTAGTGTCGATTTCTATTTAGTACAATTTCATTAATTTATAATATTGATTGACATGTCTATCTATCTAATACTTATCAACAGTTCAATTTAAACTATTATTGTTCATATCTGGATAATTTAAACAACAAATTATTGACCCACATAGACGACAATATTCCACAAGTAGGTACTATTTGTTCAATAATTGACTTCATTATTTGAAAGCCAATAGCGTAGCTTAAAATTTCAGCCTCCCCGTGCAATAAAAGGGGCTCTTCGACTTATTGCTATATTGCTAGATTGCTATATTATAATACCTGTAGATTCAGGGGTGCTGAAATATTGCCACTTGCCATTGTAATAAATTTTATAAATTCGTCACGAATAACAATTTGCAACAAAGTAGATAATTTTTCAACAAATCTCTTTTGCAATATTCCAGTATCTCTGTCAAGTTCTTTGCCACTGAGTTTATTGAGGACTAATTTTATTATTTTAGTCAATCTCTTAAGTCACCTTACAGACTGTACAAAAAATTTGGCAGGATTATCGATAAAAACAGCTCCAAGTCTTTTGACCACACAAGGTTTTTACCTGGTGCGATTTGAAAACGTTTTACATTCCAATAATTTACAAGAAAGATTTGTGTCGGTCAAGGTGAGCTCGTGCTCTATTATTCGCTCTTGTTAACGTTATGTTTAGTTCTTTAAAAAAAGGAATTCTAGAAATTACCCATAAAGCTGAAACGTCAACTGTTGTTGTGAATTGTACAAAAAGGGACAGCTGGTTAACGTCGATTAACCGTAGAATTGCCGACCAGAAGGACGCTAATATAGAAAACTGTTGTGTCTATTTGTTGTTCTTCATCATCAATGATCAAAATAAATTGATGTGACATTTGGGCTTCTTGCAATATAAATGAGGGTGGTGATTTTTTTCGTTCGTCGTCCACTAATGCCAGTCGGCATCCTCTTCATTTGATTATCTACAAAAAGTTTGCCGCAATAATTTAATAAGCAAATTAAATGAATGTCTTATCTATATGCATGTATACAGGGTGATTCAAGAGGATAAGCCATAAAAAGTATAAGAAGTTATAATTGATAGTTTGGTATATTGCCGTTAAGTCACCTGAAATTTCTCTAGAAATTATTTTCGTTGCTCTAGCTACCCCCGTTATATGGGGTAGACATTGCTATTTAAAAATTGCCTGAAGGAAAATTTATTTCAGCTAAACGCTGAAAGATAATTGAACACAATGAAACAGGGCAAAACTTAAAATTTCATGAAAAGCTTAAATATCTGAAAAACTTTATCAAAGAATTCAAAAATGCAATAAAAAATATAGTATTCTTTGTAAAATAAGATAATAGGGTACATTACCCCATATAATGGGGGTTGCTAGAACAATAAAAATATTTTCCAAAGGTACTTCAGGCGGCAAGATGACTATATAGCAAAGCTCAGCAACGTCCATCAATTAGAACTTCTTATACTTTTAATGGCCCATCCTCTTGAATCACCCTGTATGTATGGTTATCGTCTATCATTAATTTGACTTTAATCGACCTAATTTCAAACGGATTATAAGTGAATTATTATAAACTGATTGAAGTTTATAAGTTTTCAAATAACCAATCTGTTGATAAATCCAGAAATAAACAAATAAATAAGAAAATATGCCTCAGGTTTTCGTTATGTTCTTTCTCAACTTAGTGTCTTAGTAAAATGTAATTAAAACTAATAATTAACCGTAATTGAAGACTTTTAATTATTGCTATTGCATCATCATCGATCGATTGCATTAAATAGTTTAATTACTAAATAAATTACCAATACTTCACATATTTGTTGAGTTGTCATTATTATTAGTTTCCTCATTGTAGGTCTTCCATGATTTATTATTTGACGATGATATCATTGTACATGATCAGAAAATAGTTTTCTAGATTTATTATTTACGGTTTATTGTATTATAAGAATAGACGAATATATGATACGTGCATCTATTTCAGAATGACGGCCAAATATAACGTATGACAGAAGAAATGATTGAATCATTCATGATCATGATAATCCATTGATTGCTTAAGGTATTTAAAGTATAAAATATATCTACATAAACATGAAATGATAAATATTTGTGTGGTCAACAATTGGGTTTGGTTTTATGTGCCTTATTTCTAAGAACTACGTACAAATTTAATTGCAATTTTATGAGTGTTGCGTATCTTCTTCTATTGTTCTATTTTAATTCTAACGGCTCAATCATAATTAGAATGGATAGCTGGACTTTTGTTGAATTTTCGTTCAGGAAACGTTTGCAACTTGGCCAGCATTGCGAATTAATTTGCAAACCGTTGGATTCGAATTGACGAAAGTGGTCGAGGTGTTTGCTCCAGGACAACAGGTTGAAAATTAAAAAAAAGGTCACATGCCCTCTCATACTAATCCAAGGTAATTTAAGGTTGAACCCTACTGGATGAGAAAGAGAACTCTAGGTTCAAATAATTTCCATAGCTTAATATTTAACTAAACTTCACGTATATTAAGTTTAAATAAAATCTGGTATTTAGTTTTTGAAAAAAAAAAAATGAAAAAACACCAAAAAACCATGATTTCAATTTTTTATCTCGGAAGTAAATATACCAGATTTTGTTTAAACTTTTTTATCACATCTAATGAAGTTTCATTTAGTTTCTTTATTTTCTTGGTTGACTTTGAACCTAGTTTTCACAAAAAAAAAAACATAGAAAGGGCGAAACAACGAAATAAGTCTTTCATTAACTTACACGTTTTAAAATTGTAGTTTGAAAATTCCGCCATATTGCTCTCTAAATAAATAAAGTAATCTATAAATATGGATAAGAAAATATATATAAAAAACGTTGTGGAGCAAGCGCCATCTAACGTTTGAAAAGCGTAATAACCGCAGGTCTCTCATAAAGCAGATTCTCCCTTAAGGGGATGCTGGAGTCCGGCCTCTAATGTTCGAAAAAGCGACAATCCATTTTTCTTTAATCATCGATCATTCGCTTATTTTACGGTGCATCCGAAAGAGTTTTCTATTTTTTAAAATATTCACTAAATTCCAAAGTTGGAGCATGTTAATTTTTTTTTTAAACCACGCAGTTTCTACAATTTTAAAGATAAAAAAATTATACAGCAGCTTGTTTGGAAGCTTAAAATCAATAAAATTATTGAAAAAAAAATTAAGGAAAATTTTCTGATGTTTTCGATTTTCCAAAATTGGATTTCTTAGAATCCGTCTGCCCTCCGCCCATGAATAAGGTTTTATAAGCAAGAGAAATTGACGGTAATTTTTAAAAAGTACACAATATTGGCGAAACCATTTACTGACTCCTTGAAAATTCAGATTTAATTTAACATAAGTAACCATATTTTCTTCCCCTTCAAAAATGATTTGGCTTTGTTGAAAATAACTCCAATATTTGCAACGAGAAGACGGAATCTTGAACTATGGATTTAAAATTCTTATTAGAGTCATATAAAGTAGAAGAATGTGTTTAAAATAAAGCAAAATTTTTCATCATCGAACAAAAATCGTAATTAATCTCCCCATGATGTAATTTTCAAAATTTACAGTCTATTGCCCTTATCTCTAAGAATCCTAGTGGCCGTTCAAGTAACAACTATTTTATTCTTCCCATAGACAAGACGATAATAAGCACTATCCAGTTATATACTAGAGTTCAAGACGCTATGTTAAATTTATTTATAATTAAAAAAAGCGCAAGGAACCGTTGGATTTTAGTTTATAATGATTACTTTTGTTCTTTTTTATTAATTGTTTTTAGTAAGCAATTAATGTCATTATAGAAGGGCGCACTTTCGCCACATTGCCTAGGGCGCGAAATAGTCTCAGGCCGGCACTGGCACTATCCATAAATAGATAATTGAGGCACTCTGTATAAAGAGGCTCGGATTATTAGACCGCTTGTTTCCCAACATGTTTGCTTTTAAATTAATAATCCATCAGATTAAGCTATTTTCATCCCCTGTCTGTCAAGGGTTGATTCTTTAATCTAGAATTGTGGGTTCGGAACATATGTATATGAATTAGTAATTTCTAACTTAATTAGAGGATGATCAGTTTTGATGACCTATAATCAACAGATGATTGACTCGTTTCAATAAGGGGAGATAAAAATGAACCAAACATCGCAAATTTGCTCAAGGAAACAAATCAAAAAAAATCTGTGAAGGAGTTAGACAATACAGTAGTGATTTTTGTTTTAAATTTTGACGAGTCATTTTGGGATAACTATAATCTATAATGTTTCATCAATAATCAGAACAATGCTTGACTGACAACACTTAATATAGTAATGTATGTTTGGTTGCATATACCACAACCTATATTTTAAGTATTTTTTTGGAGGTAATTTGTTAATTTGTTCTTTATTAATTGATAAAAATTGCCAACAAGATTCCTCCAATTTAATCATATTAATTACAATTTTCGCTAGTTAAAAAGTGTAATTAATGTTAATAAAAAGAATGTTAAGTGTACGGGTCTGTCCACAATTTCTCATATAATAATTATTAATTGAAACTGGGGTTGGAGTGAAAAAAAATTCGAAATTCAATTGGCATTAGTCATTACAGACGCTTCCATTGACATCAGACGACTAGCCTAAAGATGGTTACTTCACTAGTTTGAACAGATTAATTAAATAAAACTTAAATTATGGCCGCTTTATTCAATTATCTCATACAATTGAGATACAATAACGTATTAAGGCATTTGAAATTCAAAAAAAAAACACTATTGTTAATGTTTACATGTATGGTTAGTTACCTTGAATTATTGTATCTTCAATTTTCCGACGTAATTTTCAATAAAAATTGCTTACATCTATTTTTATTATTGAATAATTAATATTTTATAATGCTCATTTATAAATTTGTTAATGGAAAGAAATCCGATTGGAGAGCTCGTTTTCTTTTGTGAACCTTAACAGGCCCCCGGTTTTTGTTATGGAAAATCAGACATTATTAGTCTATAGTGTATTTCTAATTTAATAAAACCAGTGACAAGAAAGCTAATTGAAACTGAACAACTTTAGAATGTACAAAACATTGTTGTGTCCCTAGTATTAGTTATGATGCTTGTTGCATCTGTTGTAATTGTCTCCTTGTTATTTTATTTACAATTGTGTTTGTTGTTGGATATACACACCTAAAAGTTTTTAGTTTTATTTTTCCGTTTCGATTAACAATAAAAAATCGACAATAAATTGCAGAAAAATGACAATTAATCGAATTTTATTTGTTGTAATTTTGTTTAGTTTCTATCGGAATTATTGTTGTCAAACTGTTGCCGATTTTCTAAGTGTTCCAACTACTGTTAAAGCTCAAGAAAACAATACTGTACTATTACCGTGTTACCTCAATTCAGCAGCCTATAATGGTAAGTGTGACACATTTATCTCTGCAATGTTTAATTCATTTGATATCCGTTCGTTATTAAAATCGATTGCTATACTTCCTTATTTAACGCGAACAAATAAATTGAATATGTGAGGATGTCGATTGAATATTCTTCGTTTACCCACAGATGGAACGTTTGCTTTGGCTATACGATGGTACAAAGACGATGAACTAATATTGGACAGTGCTAATGAATCGATACCATATCCGGATGGTTTGATGCTGTGGGAGAACGGTTCTATAGAGATTTTCCGTGTGAAACCCGACGATACTGGTGTTTATGTTTGTGAAATTTTACGGCCAGAACCGTGGGGTCCAATTAAACAACGACACGCCATCGAAGTTTTACGTATAATCATCGTCTAATTAACTTGTTACCTTCGATTAGTTAATGTCAAGTGTTGTAGACCCACCATCGGTCGAACCGTTCCCACTCAATGGCAAACTTCAAGTCAAACTTGGCGAGGAAGTTCGAATGTCGTGTAAAGGAAGCGGAGTACCGTATCCTATAATAACATGGTCAACAAATGTAAATTGATTAAAATTGATAGGTTTTGGTAACTAAATTACTGTTTTCTTCTTAGGGTGAAGAAATCGAGCTTATCAATCATCGTGAATTGTTGAAATTCACAGCGAGCGATCGACATATGGCTGGAATCTACGAATGCACCGCAGCTAACGGTGTTGGGGACCCGGCTAAAGCTCAGATTGATTTGAAAATAATTTGTAAGTCGGTATTTTTAGGGCTTCGAACCGGAGCTGAACAAAAAAAACCGTTTTTTTTTCGGTTCAAGCATACCACTTAGCACGATTTTTTTTAATATCCTCTTTCCTTCCTGGCCCGGAGAAGTAAGTACCTACTTCAGGGCACTTAGCACGAACTTGCAAGTAAACCATTCGAGATCAAAACTCCCGATTTCGATGTTTTTTGGTTTTTAAATAGTTCAATCTATTCTAAGGGATGCGTATTTTGTTTTTCGTGCTCCTATTAGGTTTAAGGGAGATATTGCGGATTGGAGTTAACCCTGCAAAATTGTTGTTTTTAAATGTCTCTGTAAACGCTTAGTATTTTTAGTGGTTATAAAATTAGCTGATAAAGAGTCGCTAGGGCTATTAAAAGGTGTAAGCCGCGTTTTCATCCTTTGTTGGGAGATGAATAGAAAATTGCAAAATAAAACACCTGTTCCCGGATTTTTCTATTTTTAACAAAGTTACCCTGCAAAAAGCTCTCAGGAGCACTGGCGCGTTATCCTGTGGGCAAAAAGGGCCTCAGAAAGAGGGCCTTAAAGTCTCCAAATCAATATTATGATTTTCGTAGTTCAAAAAGTCGATATCAAATTTGGTGATTCTTTAGAGACGTGTTGCAACATATGAAATGCAACCCAATTCAGCTTACTTTGAAGAATAGCAATAAATTCGCTATAACCCTTTCGTTTAACTAAAGAATAAAATAAAATGGATACTATCTCATCTTATAATAAAATAATTGTTATTATATTGTTATCAGAGTTGAAGGACAACATTTAAGCTATCTATTGTTGGCGAATGTGCCCTTCTATAATGTTTGGAACTAGAAAAAATTGATGTCAACTTTTGGAAATCGTAACGCAATATAGAATGAAAAATTAGTACGCTTAAATAGTATTTTATATAACAAGAGACTAAAGTGCTTGCGCCCCTCTGGCAATAAACTTCCACTCTCGGGACGAAAGAAAGCACTTTAGTCCCAAGTTATATACACTGTTTTTTGCACTTTCGGAAATATTCGGGCATGAAATTCAAAATTTTTAAAATTGACAAGAACATCCATTAATTTAACAAGTACTTGTCATTTCTATGTTTTTGAAAAATCACCTTAGTTATTGAATCATTTATATGGTAAAATAATAGCAACTGTTAATATAAAAAAAATATTTGACAATTTTTTGAAATTTGTTGCTACAGATACCTCCATATAATTGTTATTTTTCATTATATCCCTAGGGAAATAATAAATATTATGTCCCTAGGGATTGAAAGTGGCAGTTTAGTCCCTGTAATGTGGGACTAAAGTACTCACTTTAGTCCTGGAAGTGCAAAAAATTTAAAATTAACTAAATACAGAAATTTTGGAAAAAATAATTTACTTTTTCGAAAAAATATCCAAAATTATGAAATCATATAACAAGAATTGTTTTTATTTTCAATTTTGTTTTGCCATAACTATACCGGGTGAGTATGAAGTAACGCATAATTTTCATA